>OAMR01000069.1:264584-283868 GCA_900205405.1 Echinochloa crus-galli
TATTTTTTGGGAGGAGTGGGCATTTAATACCAAGAACAAACAAAATGTATTTAAAGCTTTTTATTTTATTTCTTCCGTCCATTCTTAATTTGTGTTTCGCATCTAGACAAAAGTAACGACAAGATAAATCTTCCGTGCAATGCATTAAATTCGCGCTGCATTATCACTTCCATCATATGCCCAGGTAACAGTGTGACTTGCTTTTGTCCAATGACAACAATGTGACATAATTAAGTCTGTGTATCCTATGGAGAGTTAGAAATGTTCACATTGACACAAATTTTTTTTGACCGGAGTCAGTAGGGGAAGATCCTACCTATTTTTAAATTTTCTTTATTCCAAACCCAGTTAATTCGCTCCCACAGGGAGTCGAACCTGGGTCTGCAGGGTGCTACTCAGTGCTCTAACCACTAGGCTAGAGACCCTTTCACACATTGACACAAAATTGGCTTGGCACTAATATGATGATCAAAGCTGGATTTCTTCCATTTGCTTATGCGCTCATCATTATTGGATAGAGGGATTATACACTCAATCACCACCAGATTCAGGGCATGTGTTGCTTCCTGGCCACAACTGGCCACGCCCCAGGTGCGGCGCCGCCGCAGCTTAGGCGCTTGTTTTGGGCGCCACAGAGTTGTGGCGAGAAACAAGAGACAAAAAGCTGCCACGGCTAGAGGTATTTCAATAACCAAACACTGATTCAAGAGACTCCGGAGAGGAAAGAAACCACCAGAAAAGGTGGGAGCAGAAACCCAACCCGGTTTCCCAAGCTGGTAGACGAACCTGATGCCGCCTTCGCCATCTGCAAGAACAGGGAAACCGTCGACGATGTCGGAGAAGGCCGTGTCGATACTCGATCTGGCTTCGCCGCATCGTCGCCGTCGTCGCACAGGAAGGCCACAGCAACACAGGTAATACCTCGAGCTCGTCAAGATCCAGAGCACCCGCAGGACTCCGGCGAGATCGACTTTTATTCTCCACGGCTTGTCGCAGGAAGAAGTAGCCTCAGCTTCACCGACTCCGGATCCGCCGCCTCCATCTCTCCCAACGCCAAAGCAGAGGAGCAAAAGAACCGGCAGCCATCCCACGAACTCCGCCGGCAACCCTAACCCTAACCTACTCAAACTTAGCCTAATAGGACAGGGTATATACACCGGACATCGATCCCCCGTCTCCCCTCCACCTCCGACGCCAGAACGGCCGCCAGACGCGAAGGGGAGGCGGCGGAATCGACGCCGGGAGCGGAATCGCCTCCTAGTCGCCCGGATCTACTATAGCGATAAGGGCACGTACATTGCTACACGTAAGCGGTCTCATAAGTCGTCTCATGCAGAGCCACGTAGGATTTTTGATGATGTGGATGAGAGAGAGCAAGGTGAGAGAATGAAGTCGTTGTTTCGCGAAACAACCGCCTCATGGGCTAAATTTTAGGACTATGAGACAACTCTCTCACCATTGTACGAGTTTTGTTGCTATGCAACCAATTATATTTCTTTGTTTTTCCATAAATTAAGGAATTTTGTATTACTATGAGACAACTAAAACAACAACTTATCGTACAGATTGTTTGATAAGCCGTTTCAAGATTACGTGTCGCTGCATGAGACCGTCTATTAGACGAAATCAATGTACCTGCCCTAAGAACGAGAGGAGCGGCTGGGTTCAGTTTGAAGACGTAAGTGAGCAGGGAAGCACAAAGGTGAACAAGATGATTGGGTCGCTAGGAAGGGGAGTCCGGCCCAGGAAATGGAGTATGCATGGGCTGGAAATGAACTACACGGTGCCCTGCCAAATCGCGCGGCAGCCATCCTAAATTCCTAACGTTGCCGAATATTGGCCGGGCTCCCTCTAGCTCCACCCAAACTCCATCCAAACGTGGCCAATATTTGTTTTAGCTCCGGATTTTAAAAGCACGATGCAATCATTTTTGGGGTCACGATCCCAAATGGAGCTGAAACGAACGGCCCTAGTCTGGGTCCAGATACGCCGAAGTTTCAGCAGCTCCATGCCTCCATGAATTTTCGGCACGGACGCACGGTTCATATCTCTTCAACAGAAAGGTACGTATTTCTAATGAAACGGAAAATAATTTTTTTCTCAACTTGGCTATTGCTTAACTAGATTCACACGTTAAAGATCTGCGATAAGTTCACACGCAAATACGTTTCACCATCGACAAGCACAAAAGGGTAAGTAAATGGGTGCTACAACTGACGGCAAGCAACTCAAACAGTAAACTAAACATATATACTACTCCAGATACTAGGATAAATACCGCCGACCAAACAACCACGAGAATGCAAGCCTTGCTCGGCGATAAATTCGCAGCGCTCCTTGGTCGATGATACTGTGCAGTGCACTTGCTTGATGACCAGTCGACTCCAAAGTCTTCAGCTGTGTTCTGAGGATTGGAGATCCCAAAATATGGTCTTCAACATGTAAAGTGTCGACCCCCCCATAACAACAGTTGCATACGCAACTGTAAGCTTGGCCCTATCATAAGCATCAAGATGATTCACACGGTTCCTCCACCTGCCAGAAGATTATTCACAACTGTTAGATTTTGATGTAACAAAATATTAGTGAATATGCAAGTACTTAAAAATATAGCACGATAAAATAATAAGTGCAACTCTAATAATGGCTTATGATTAGTTTCAAGCCCCTATCAGTGATTTCTATTCAAAGATTTATTAGTATTTCCAATTTCACAACTCTTGAATACATTACTATCATCTTATCGTAAAAAAACAAATTTGATTAAAAAAGCATAGAAAAACTAGAAATCTAAATCAAGGCTCTCCACCGTTAAGGGAAAAAACAAAAATGCTGCACCACAATCTTTTGAACTCACCGTTGCCACCACATAGGAACAACACCCTCAGATTTGTCTGTCTGCTCCCTACCTGCAGTTGAGAACCTTCGCCAGCTCTGCAACATGCATACTGATTAGTAAAGGTTCAAAATAAACCAGTCCAAGTACATAACAAGTAGTGGGATGTGAAACAGAATATTTGCATCTTTTTCTCAAGTTCAATCCTGTAGCTGAATTCATAATTGGAGATGAACAGAAGTTGTATTCAGTACAACTGTGCACGTCAAGACACTAGCCACTTAACCATAAATGCATAAACTTAAACAACAGTCATTGTTCTTGATCAAAAGATTTTATCTACATATTCCACATTATTTCTGAGTTTGAACTTTTTCAGATTAAAGACAAACCACTGATATTTAATGATGTGTTATTCCCTAGTTCATGGGATGGTTAGCCATGTAAAACTAAGAACAGAAAAACTTGAAACAAAGGTATTAAGGCGACTAAAGAGGTACTGTTGCTACTTAATATGACAAAGATTGCTCAGTTCCTAAGGACATGGGGAGTTGCCAGTCAGGTGTGTCAGTGTAAAATTTAAACAAAGAATGGCTGCAAAAGGACCACAGAGTTAAGGGTGCACCTACAACTTCACAACAACACAATTTGCAGATAGATGTAAAATGTAACCCGCAGGCTGCAGAACAGGCGAACAGTAGGACAAAAACACAGGTTGCAATTAGGTATAATCCGTGGGCCAAAGATGAAGTCACAGATTTCAAATTGAGGGAAAAAAATTAATATCGGGTACTCAAGTATTTAAAATCAGTGGGGGCATATCTTTGCTGCTCAGTTTTTTAAAATCTGTAGCAAGAGATTTTGTCCTGAGCAGGCATCCAGCAAATATTAAAGCAATTATGTAACTCAGTGGTTATGATGTGTTCGATACAAAACAACTACAATGACCATCATATAGGCAACATAAGGAAATATAGTCCACAGGAAATACATGAAACATAAGCACACATAACCAGCTCATCAGGGTTGCTTGTAGATGGTTCAGTAATGGACAGGGTTTGGTTTAATCAAGTTATATAGGAAGTAGTGGCTAAAGTTATTTCTCAAACTGCAAAATGAAAAGGAAGGACTGAATAAACATACTTAGATCCAACACATTTTGTATGTAATCTAACTGTTAAAATTCCAAACTTTAGTTTAACTGGCAAATATATAGCAAGCAGGCATTTTATAACATGTAGAAGTTGCTTTAAGCGCTATAAACCGACAAAACAAAGCTGGCTCGCTATAAAACCAACAAAACAGAGCTAGCTCAACTCACTTTCCAAACCCATTTTGTATGTAATCTAACTGTTAAATTTCAAACTTTAGTTTAACTAGCAAATATATAGCAAGCAAGCATTTTATAACATTTAGAAGTTGCTTTAAGCGCTATAAAACCGACAAAACAAAGCTAGCTCGCTATAAGCCAACAAACAAAGCTAGCTCAACACCTCACCTCCCAAACCCCAAAATTCACCCCTGGTGGAGATTGTTTTTTTATTGAATATATATGGTCCCCTAGCAACAACTCGATTTCCATGATTACGGCTTGCTAAAGCAAATTAGAACTGAATGTATATATCAGATATCAAACCAACTTCCATTTTACAAATCTGAGTCATCAAACATCAAAAGAATGTTTGCACTAAACGAAGTTATAGAATCAGAAAATCACATCCGAGGATCAGTGCTGTTCACCTTTTATTAGGGTTGGGGAAGAAGACCCCTTTTTGCGGACAAAAAAAATCTTATGAATCAAGCATAAATGACTGACAATTCTGTGGGCGTGTTTGAAGACATCATCCTATTCCGAAGGGATTTTCGCATATACAAACAATCATAAAGAGTATAATTTCGCCTATATAGAAAAAATCATAAAGACTATAAGAATTTAGATATGTCCTGGGCGGGTGTTTACCATCGATATTTAGGGTTTCCATGGCTTGTGAGCCTAGATTGTGTCAAACATATGCAAAGATCACAGCTTTATTATTCTGTAGGAAAAATAAGCAGGCACCATAGATGTGATGCCTCCTCACCTCAAGATTACGGCCGGCACGGGGAAGAGACGGCAGCGGCGGCGGCCATGGCGCCGCGGGGCGGAAAACTTGGTGGATCCCCAGCCCTCTTCCGCCCATGGACGCTGCACAGGATCCAGAAGAGCCGCAGCGCCGGCCGAGCATCGCCAACGCCGATCGAATCGCCGCCATCCCGATCCTCTCTCGCTATGCGCGTGAAGCCGAATACGATTTGGCGTTCTGGTGGTGGAGGTGGGCTTGTGTGAGTGAGTGTGTGTTCTGGCTGAGGCTTTGCATCGCTGATGGACATCATCCATCCCCACCTCGGTTCGGTTCCACCCCAACACGGACACACGGGGCGGGTCCGGTTTTACTTCCAGCACAATGGAAGTATGGAACACGCTCTCAAAGATAAAAACCTAACAAAACGCACCCAGCCAAATTTCGTCCTCATACAAGTTCAGCACCACCCTAGTGGCGAGTCAAGGAGGGCTTTCTGGAGCAATTTTTTAACGCCAGTTTGGAGGGAAAGACCGGACAGAATAAGCAACTTCAACAGTTCGCTGCACTGCTGCCGCACTGGATATTTTTAGATAATAGAAATTAATCCAGCCTTGACCCGTGGGCTACGGCCATAGTTTACAAAAGCGCAGCACTTCCATATGCTCAAACTCAATCAAAAAACAAATAGAACACACCATACAGTTTGAGAAATATTAGCCTACAATTCTATTGCTAAATCTCCATCCATGGTGTGCGAAGATCTGCATTGCCAAAGCTTCCAGCGATTGACATGCCTCCGTTATTGCCTACTTGTCTTGCTCAAGTTGCTGTAGCTGAGCCCAAAACCAGAGCCAATAAGTTCCTCTGAATAGTACCTGCAAGTAAGTTTTCATGGGAGATTTATCAAACACTAAATCATTCCTACTGAGCCACAATGCCCAACATAAGACAGAAACTCGGACCAACAGTTGCCCTTTTAGTTTTCTGCCTATCCCTACAAGCCATGCATTAAATAAATGGTTAAAGCTATAGGGAATTTGTAAATTAAAAGCAACTTGTACGGCTCTCCATAGAAACTTGGCCATATGACAGTCGAAAAAGAATGCTGAATTGTCTCTGGACAGGAACAGAAAGCACAAAGTTTACTACCATTCCAATTCCTTCTAGCAAGATTATCCTTAGTTAGAATCACCCCTTTTTTGAGATACCATAAGAAAACCTTAATTTTCAGAGGAATTTTAAGTTTCCAAATTTTAGTGTTTCGTTGTACGTTATCATTATTAAATAAAGCCATATACATAGATTTGACAGAGAAAACACCGGATTGAGTCAAATTCCACCGAAAGCTATCCCGCCTATTATTTAAATGTATATGACATATACGACTCACAAGATCATGCCACAAGTTCAGAGATGGACCAACTAATGATCTTCTAAACGACACATTAAGTGGAATCCTCGAAAAAACTGTGGCTACTGTGTCATGCTTCTTTCTCACTATCTGATATAGAGAAGGGTATTGATGTTTGAGGGTGAAATTCCCTAACCATTTATCTTCCCAGAACCTAACTTCCTTACCATCATTTAACTGAAAAGAGCCAAAATTAATAAAGGTCTGTTTCACCTTCATCAACCCAGACCAGAAGAATGAAAGAATTAAAAATGGCTGTGGATTGTGCATCTGTACATCCAATTTCAAAACTAAACTCACAAGGGAGAGTAAGATTGTCATTGTCAGAGTAAGGGAACCAAAGAGGATCAACAAAGCCTTTGGAAAAGAGCTCAAAGAGTTCACCAATGTTCTTATCCACAGATACAGTAGAGGCAGCTTCTCCATAGGTTTGACAGCCTTTAGTGCTTTGAGGTTCTCCTTCCTTGTAGTTGATTGAAGGAAAATGCAGATTGTTGATGTCAATAGCAACAATCTGGTGCATACACAACTGCAACCACATCTGGATGAACCACCAAGGACCATTGACACAAAGTTTGTTCTTCTTGATAAAGATTTATATTATAAATCCCTGGACGGAGTATTATTACGTTGCTTAAATCAAGAAGAAGCAAAGAAGTTGATGAGTGAAGTGCATGATGGATTATGTGGAGCACATCAGTCAGCTTACCGAATGAAGTGGGTTATTAGAAGAACTGGTTATTATTGGCCGACAATGTTGGAAGATTGCTTTGAATATTATAAGGGATGTCAGGACTGTCAGAAATTTGGAAACATTCAGAGAGTTCCAGCATCGGCTTTGAATCCCATTATCAAGCCATGGCCATTCAGAGGATGGGGAATAGATTTGATTGGCCAAATAAATCCTCCATCGAGCAAGGGGCATAAGTTTGTACTTTTAGCAACAGATTATTTTACCAAGTGGGTTGAGGCGATTCCATTGAGAAAGGTAGCATCAGAAGATATGATTGAATTTGTCAAAGAGCACATCATTTACAGATTTGGAATTCCTCAGACAATTACCACAGATCAAGGGTCTCAATTTACATCTTCAGAGTTCAGAGATTTTGCTGAAAGTATGGGGATCAAATTGTTGAATTCTTCTCCTTATTATGCTCAAGCTAATGGTCAGGCAGAAGCTTCCAACAAGATCATGATTAAAATCATACAGAAGAAAATTGATCAAAAGCCAAGAAGGTGGCATTCGGTACTCAATGAAGCATTGTGGGCTTACCGAATGGCTCCTCATGGGTCTACAAAAACGTCTCCTTATGAATTGGTATATGGACATCATGCTGTTTTGCCATGGGAAGTGCAATCAGATTCAAGGAGGATAAAATTAGAAAAACTCTAGAGTGCACTAGAAAACATGGGCTTAAGATGAACCCGAATAAGTGTGCTTTTGGAGTTTCGGCTGGAGAGTTTCTGGGTTTTTTGATACATGAAGGAGGAATAGGAGTTGGCAAGAAGAGCATGAAAGCGATTGATGAAATTGTTCCTCCAACTAATCTTAAAGAGTTGCAATCATTACTCGGCAAGATAAATTTTGTGAGAAGATTCATATCAAATTTGTCACAGAAGGTGTTACCCTTTTCTTCACTACTGAAAGTCAAAAAAGATCAAAAGTTTGTATGGGGTGACGAACAACAAAAGGCTTTCGATGAAATAAAGGAGTACATGAAGGAGCCACCAGTATTGGTACCTCCACAGTTGAACAAGCCTTTCAAGTTGTACGTGGCGGCCGATGCCCAAACTATTGGATCGGCCCTCATACAGGAATTTGAAGGAAAGGAAAGAGTGGTTGCGTACCTTAGCCGAAAATTGCTTGATCCCGAAACAAGATATTCAGCCACAGAGAAGCTTTGCTTGTGTGTTTATTACTCATGTACAAAATTTCGGCACTATTTGTTGAATGCCGAATGCATTGTATATTCAAAGTTTAATGTAATTCCTGGCTTAAGGAAAAGCCAAAAGAGAAGAGTACAACGCTTGAGGAATCAAGAATTAAAGCAAGCAAGGCCTAGGATGAAATCAGTATGGCGTCGAAAGTACAGACCTGAAGAAGATGATCATTCGGCTCCTACATGCATGGTATGTTTCTTGCCGAATGAATTTATGGCTCCTGCTGATCAAGTTGTACAGGAGGAACTTGTTTATTAGAGATTTACGATCGTGCTTTCACATTTATCATGCTTTATGCCCGTTAATCGGTTGTATTTAAGTATTGTAACGATCATCTAATTAAATACCGATCTTTCATCATGATGACGTCATGCGGTCGGCAGTATGCTTTCTTACGCGCTCTGCCGAATATGCTGTGAGTGCCTGTATTGCCGACAGATAGCTTGTTCATAGCTATATGCCGATCAAGATTGGCCTTGCAAGCCGTAGAGATGGAACTGTCTGGTATCATCCGGCATGTTCCAGGTTTTATATCTAAACATTTTTTCTTCCTTTGAAATTGACTGGCACGCTTACAGGATTCAGACGATCGGGCACGTGTGAAGCCAGCTGATTCGGCTTGCTGTGTGCTTGGCGTGAGAAGCCGATTTTGCGTCAACAGAAAATTAATTTTAAGCCCTGACAACTGCTCAAAGACACACAACAGGAGCTTCAAGTTTGTGGCCTTTACTAAGTCATGCTCCATAAACAAAATTGTGTCATCCGCATATTGTAAGATGGATAGTCCACCATCTACAAGATGCGGCACAACCCCGGATACTTGTCCTTCCCCCTTAGCTCTGTTGATAATAATGGTCAACATATCGACAACAATGTTAAAGAGGATAGTTGAGAGAGGGTCCCCCTGTCTAAGCCCTTTCCATGTTTGGAAGTTCTGTCCTATTTGATCATTCATCTTTATACCTACATGCCCATGCTGAGTGAATGCCTCAATCCATTGGCACCACTGTTGTGAGAAACCCTTCATTCTCATCGTCTGTTGTAAAAATGGCCATCTCACTTTATCGTACGCTTTTTCAAAGTCAATCTTAAAAATCACAGCATCCATCTTCTTCCTATTAAGTTCATGTATTGTTTCGTGAAGCACTACAACACCTTCCATAATATTTCTTCCCGGCAAGAAGGCTGTCTGAGTCGGACTAATGACCTTCTGAGCCACTTGTGTGATTCTATTTGTTGCTACCTTTGTAAAGATCTTAAAACTCACATTAAGCAAACATATAGGCCTGTATTGCTTAATTGTAGCCGCCCCAGAACATTTTGGTAATAAGGTAATTATACCAAAATTTAAACTATATAAAGGCAGATCTCCTTCATAGAATTCCCGGAACAGTAACATTAGATCATCTTTTATTAATTCCCAGAAAGCCTGATAGAACTCTATAGGGAAACCATCAGGCCCTGGGGCTTTATTATATTCCATTTGAAAAATTGCCTCCTTAACCTCCTGTTCTGAGAACTCAGCCACAAGGGTCTCGTTTTCCATTGCAGACACCTGAGGAATATCAGCGACTCTAGTTTCATCTAGCTGAATATTATTCTCCTCAGGGGGTCCAAATAAACCTTGATAATAGGTAGTAATATAACTTTTCAATTTGTCATCACCACGTATTATTTGGTCTCCATCTTGTAACTGATATACCCTTGTTTTCCTATGTTTACCATTTGCTATGAGCTGAAAATACTTAGTGTTGGAGTCACCTTCCAGTAGCCCCTTCACCTTGGCTCTTTGATACCATTTGATTTCCTCTTCTCTGAGTAGTTCCGCTAATCTAGTTTGAAGACAACGTTTTAGATCAATCTCCTGTTGTGACAGGAGATTAGATTCTGCCTTCGTATCTAAGACATTCAGTTTATCTAACAACTTCTTCTTCTCTTTCTTATATGTACCACTTGTATTTTTCGCCCAACCCCGCAGATGCTGATGCACCCTACGAATTTTTGCTTGCCACCGCTCCATAGGCGTATTACCATTTATTTCGTTCGTCCATAAATCTCTAATCATGTCCGCGAAACCATCTCGAAGCAGCCAGCACTGGATGGTTCTTGCTTTTTTAATACTAAATCAATTTGTGCATTTTCCAGATATTCCTCACAGAAGAGGCATTGCGTCTTCACACAGGATTTTGTAGATACAAAGGACAGCTCCAACTACCGACGAGCATCTAGAATCAGTAACTTTACAATATGGCTTAACACAACAATCATGACTAAGAGAACAGGTTCCTCAGTCATGCGAGCACATTGAAGTGTACCCAGCACCGAAAAATATCAGATCAAATATCTCATGGTGTCATTCATATTGAGTTCTCTCTCGATCATATGAACAATCTCTGCAGCATAAGACAGACATTGAGTTAATAGAAGCAAAACATTTAACATTGTTATCAGGAAATATTAGGACCAAATGCAAGGCAGTAGAAAACCTTGGAGTGGCTTTTCCTGATCAAAACAGAAAATACATACATCCCCAATAAGCAGACAGACTCAATTAGAGGGTATAAGGAAATATACCCACACTTATTACAATCTTTAGCTCATAGCATCCTATCAAAACCTTTTCTCATTGGAGAGAGATTATTGAAGCAGCAGCTAAGCTGAGTACCATAACAGAGCGAGAATATCACAGATGTACTTGGCAGCTGCCAACAGTAGGAAACACATACCACGCGGTGACATAGGTCGTCCAAATCCCGTGCACTGATAGCTGGATTTCATGAGCCTTACACTATACGATGGGTTTTAACTTGAAAGCAACTTGATGAACCTCACGTGCGTCCCTGGCCGGTTATGGTCTGAAGAATTTGTTGCTGTCAGTTGGATCCTAACAAATAAGACTAAAAACTAGAAGTGATATAATTTAGCTCTGAAAATCATGAAACTTTGTAAATATTCGTTAAAACTCAAAAAAGGTTCATACCTAAAGATGTTATTACTCGTATGCAACTAATGAAAAGATTATATTAAGCCAGAATTAAGCATCGCTCAAGCAAAATTGTACGCGGCATTCATGGGACAAGTGAATTTCAGTGACGAGGAACAATGGCAATATTTGAACCAAGAAAAACCTAATATGATTATGTCAGGCTTCAGAAATGCATTCCCAAATGTTTCATTGATTTTGTTGAGGTCTCCCTGGACAAATGCGGCATTACTTGTACCACTACCATGCATGCATATTCAGTTAGGTGTTCTTATGAGCATCCGCAACAGCTTCAGGAACAGTTCTATATCCATAAACATGATCTGCCCTGAGCCAAGCAGAAGACTGTTTGCTAACTGCGGTTGCCATTTAATGAGTTATCATAATAGCGTAGAATTCAATTCAATCAAAGAAATAAATTAGATTAATGGTAACAATTTTCTATCAGAATAGGCACACTGACAACAAAAGTACCTTCGGGCAAGGGTCAAACTAACGGTTCCAGCTCCAAAGAACACACTCAAAAAACAATTTCAGGGCTATCTGCTTTAAGCCCAGCAGAATCTTCAAGAAGCTTGTAAGAACATCAGGCTTAAGGAGAAGCGTGCGACTTTCATTGCAGGTAAACTCAGCCATGAAGAAACTTCATTTCAAGAATCAAACTTTATGTTTTTGCCTTTGTCATCCATCTATCGAATTTCTTTAACATATAAATAAGCATCGGAATATCGGATAACTTGGTTAATGGTTGGCCTAGTCTAGCGATCTAGCCTTTTACAGATTACAGATTAATGAGGAGGTAAGTGGACTGTAGCTGTTATGTAGTAGTGGATGGATGCAAAAATTGAAATTATCGAAAGAACAGAAAGACAGTAAAATGGACAAGGGATCACTGCAGTACTGGAAAACAGGAAGCAGGGAATTGTCGCGCTTGTAAAAAACCAGATGACACCAAGAGACGGAGTAGCGACTGCGGTGGTGGAGGAGGTCTGACAGCTGTGAATGTGCGATGCACGCGGTTGATGGCTGGGTGGGGGGAGCAGGCGGTGGCACCGTGGTGGGACGGCGCGGCATTGGTGCGGAACGGGCCAGCGGAGGCGAATGCGGGGCTCAAGAGTCAAGAGCGCAGCAGGAAGATGGAAGGTGGAAGAAGACTGAAGGGTGAGGGGAATTGACGCTTCGGCTGGTTCTGTGCCCTGCGTCGTGTGCCTCCTCGTGGCGGCAGCTTCCCGCGTAGTAGGCGGAAGGAAGCTCGATTGCCGGAGGCGACGGGAGGAGGGGCCTCGCCGCGCGCAGCTGATGCTGCCGGCGCCGCACCCCGGTTCGACGCCGGCGAAGGACACCGGGGCTGGCTCGGGGTCGGTACAGCGCGGGCGGGCGCGCGCGCGAGCGAGCATGCCTCGGTGGCCCGCGGAGGGTACAGGCGGCGCGTTCCGCCGGGATCAGCAGCACCGGTCCGGCGTTCAGCGGCATGGTGGCGCAGTCACGGCCGGGGAGTTGGGATGCAAACGACGGCGGAGCATTTTTGTGCGCGCTCCGCTGCCCGCAAAAAGGAAAAAAAGAAAGAAGAAGAGGGAAGGAAGGAAGGAAGGAAGGAACGGGAGGAAGCTCGGCTCCGCTCCGAACCGTGGTGGGCGAAGGAAGGAAAGGATGGCGCTGCAGGCGTGGACTCTATTTTTTTTTTGTTTTGCTGTGGAAAACGTGGGCCGTCCGTTGGCGAGATGGCATCTCATCTCTTTGTGACCTAGGGTATGACCCTGTCCTCTTCTCTTGGTATAAAAAGGGGCAGCAGCTGCGAGCCCCCGTCTTCCTCCCAGACGCCGCCGCCTCTACAAGTCAAGGTAAGGGGAGGCTGGCTTTTGGATCTCGGATGATGGCACTTGTAGCCGGAGGCTCCTGGTGCCGGAACCCCCTGCAACTGCCGCGGCCGCCGTGACACCCCACCGCCAGGGGACACACGACGGTCGTGCCGTGCCGAGGTGAGGCGTCTTTTCTCTCCCTTTGTTGTTGGTTGGTACTCGTATGCTACGGTGGATACATGGTGTACCCTACCCTCTGCTATTTGTTTGATTGGTAACCCTCGGTTTCTGCTCATCTCTCGCTTCTCGGCAGCAGATCCGTTGCTGAGGGCGAAGGGATCCATGCCATGGCGTCAGCTTGGGGAAAAAGCTGCAAGCCTACCTTGCCAAAAGGAAGCGGGGATTTTTCTCGTACTAGACCAGCTGTTTTTCGCTATATACTGGTTTACGAGTACCCAGTAAAGCCTCTGACAGACTCACGGAGGCACTGTAGTGTAGTCTGCCCCGGATCAGACGTGTCAAGATTCAGCGCATGATGCGTGGTCATGGCTGAGCACGCAGATCAGTTCTGCATATCCGAACGGAGCATGCCAATTTGACCAGTATCGAAATAAAAAATAGCGTCTGGAGCAGCAAATTTCCTCTGATCCAGCGCCCCATCACGGAATTACTGTAAATTTCAGCATCGTCAACCGTTTAGTATGACAGCACACGAACCCATCTTCCCGCACGCCATTGCATTTGCACGTTGGTGACGCTGCAGCGCGATACATCGCGCTACTAGGACTACGTAGGCTAGCGTAATCTGTCAGATGTTCTGAAGTTAGTATTGAATGTCTTGTCCAGATGTTAGAATTGAGAGGTTGAATTTGGGAGTAAGATGCATTTCGTAATCATTACGTTACTGTAGCATTTCGTTTGTATTTGTGAAAAATTATCTAAAAATTTGATTAATTAGGCTCAAAATATCCGTCTCGCAGAGTACAACAAAACTGTGCAATTAGTTTTTGATTTCATCTATATTTAGTACTCCATACATGTTATGACATTTTGATGTGACGAGTAATCTTCTTTTTGCATAGGGTTCAAACTTCAAAGGAGGCATGGTAACTTACAAACCAATTTTCATGAAAACTTTGCCCTATAGCTTGTTTTTGCCAATTTTGGCATGTTAGGCAAGCATATTAGAGCATTTTTAAAGTCTATACTATATATACATGTATGTATGTATGTTTCTTTGGGTCGCTGTTAGGCTGGACTTGACATGATAGGTAACTAGCCAGGTTTGTGCACGCTGGCTAGTCTTCAACCGTCAACTGGAGATTATGATATTCACATGATGAACGTTGTGTTTTTTTTTCTCTATCTTGAACGATTTTGGATCGTTGTACCAGCATTTTCAAAGTACTTGCAAGCCTCGCCATGATCGGATTTGGTTTAGAACTTAATGCATTCTAGAGCCCATTAAGGATCAACAGAATCCCAGGTTCACGACTAGCGCTTTGAATATCGTCAAACCCCTCTCAAAAGAAAAAATGGTCAATATGGCCGCTGACTTTGCTTCAGTTTTTGGTTCATCGATGGTGATGCATGTTGCAGTAACTGGCTCTCGGTGCTGGGCAAAGTTAACCTCATTGCCACATACACAGTTAGGATTATCATTCACTCTGTTATCTCTTTGCATTTACGCACGGGCACGACTTGCATTTCGCCCTTTCTCGATATACATTAATTGAACCCCAATATTGGGTTTGTTTGAGAAGTGGAGTGTTGGACTATTTGGTCGCTTAATCAGAATGATGCTTGGTCCAGCCTTTTGTCGTTCCTTTGTCATGACAGCTTCCACTTTTTTCAGTGCTATGTGAATCCGGTTGTGCAGGTAATGGCTCTGTAAAAGCTCGTTTTGCCCGTCTTGGTGTTTAGTGGCATTATATTTGATGGCAAATTAATGTTTGTGTTGCACAATCAAAGACTTGTGAGCAATGGGTTACCTGTTTTGTGTGTAAAGTAACAGCGGATATATTGGGTTAGCATGATTTTTTGTGTGTAAAGCAACAGCAGATATTGGCGAATTGATATTTCATATCCACAAGGAAAAAACCTCGGTAATGGCTATTTGTACTTTTAACGGCTTCCATTATAAAGCAAACGGGGGAAAATTGATACATGGGCCGTCTTTGGTTGTCAATTTATCTGGGCCGACATAGGCCAATAAAGCGAGCCTATTAGGGTCTATAGCTATCTCACAACCTGCGCTTCCACTTGCCACTAACGAAACCTAAACGAGGGGAGCGATGGCGGCGGCGCGACGTCTGGCTGCAGGCTCCCCACCGATGAAGACTCTTCCGGTATTGCGCACTCCTGATTCCCCGACCATCCCTACCTCTCCCTAGTCTCCCTAGCGCCGTTCACGATATCACGAACCCTACCTCTTCCGTTCACCATCTCGCTGGTTCCCTAGTGACTGATTCCACGGTAGTGTGTGTAGATCTGGTAGTGTCTCCCTAGTGATTGTTTCCCACGGTAGTCTGTGTAGTTCTGGTAGTGTCTCCACTAGTGACTGATTCCCTGCTTCCTACATTAGTGTGTGCAGTTCTGGCAGTGTATCTAGTTCCTGAAAAGACAAGGCTTTGACTGAAGGAAGGTCCTTCTAGGTAGTGTCTGATTTCCCCTGTTCCCTACAGGGTAGCATGTTCTGTTGTGATGGTAGTGTATTCACCATCTCTAGGACCTACCTCCCTAATTCTGGTAGTGTATCTAGGAGTACCTGAAAAGAAAGCCTTTGACTGAAGGAAGGTCCCTCTGGATTCTGGTAATAATGTAGTGTCTGATTTCCCCTGTTCCCACAGGATAGCATGTTCTCTTGTGATTTGGTAGTGTAGTGTGTACATGTGAATAAAACAATTTAGTACAAAGATTCTCGGTATAATCACAATAACTCATCATTTGTCTTGTAAATTTGTATTTGAGATCTGGCTTGCCAACTTGCCATCTCTTTTACTATCATCGTTCTAAGATTTTATATTTCTATTTGTCAATAGATCAAGTTTGTGGCCAGGCGGTGCGGGTCAGCTTCACCCGATGTCAATGTAAGTTTTTGTCTTTATCTTTATTTAATTTAATCTGTTGGTTCTCCCTTCTGGTTTTGGCTTACGATATACTATCGTCTGTTTTTTCCCCCTCTCGTCGCAGACGAAGTTGGCGGATGTGGCCAAGGAGCTGGCAAAGGTTCTGAAGGAGCCGCCCTCAGAGGCGAGCTATGCAAAGGCTCAGGAACTTACCAAGGAACTGAACATGTACTTTAAGGCTCCAGTCAAGGTAAATCTTGTTTAGTTCATCAAACAGTTTCTGGTAGTTTTCCTTGGTCAAGTCTAAATTGCTTAGGCCAAGTCACCTAAAACTTTGAAAGTTTCTAGATTTCAAATAGTGGCAGTTTTTCTTTGAACAGTTATGATCTGATTCATGAATCCATTGCCTCAACATTTCAAATGTGTGGTAATATAGAATTGGGGAACTTGGGATACTGTTCATGGTAGTTTTCCCTTGCCAAATATAAATGGTTAAACTATGTCACTTAATACTGTATGATTGTTATCAGATTGGTCAAGTCTAAATTGCTTAGGCCAAGTCACCTAAAACTTTAAAAGTTTCTAGATTTCAAATAGTGGCAGTTTTTCTTTGAGCGGTTATGATCTGATTCATGAATTCATTGCCTCAACACTTCAAATGTGTGGTAATATAGAATTGGGGAACTTGGGATAGTAGTTCATGGTAGTTTTCCCTTGCCAAATATAAATGCTTAAACTATGTCCCTTAATACTGTATGATTGTTATCAGATTGGTAGTTTGCTTAAGTTAATATTGTGAATTTACCTTTTTGTGATATTGACATGTTAGTTTATCTGTGTTCCTTTCCTTTGCAGGCTCTCACTCTTAATGACATTGCTATCAAAGAAATCAGTATGAGGCTTAGTAAGCTGGAAAGCTCTTATAGTCTCTACAACAACTTTCTTTTTGGGATGGCAAGCTTCTTTACTGCTGCTATTCTAGCTCAGACTGCAGCTATAAGCAGCCAACAAGCAAAGTTATCTGCCCTTGAATCTAAGTCAGAGAGCCACGAAAAATCTGTTGCCAAGGTGAACAGCAAACTGTTGAAGCAGGATTACGAGATGAAATTAATGGGGCATGTGCAGTGCACCTGCTCAAGCTGCAGCAAGGAGTGTCCAGCGGATGCAGAGGCAGCGACGCCAGTTCCTGATGTCCCAATTGCTACAGAAGATGACATATCTGCTGAAGGGGTGTGGAGCGTTTCTGCATGGCTCAAGTGGCTCTCCGGAGCCTGAAACACACTCTGTTAGTTGGTCTGTCTCAGAGTGTAGTACTGAAATTTGTGGGTGTACTCCATCCCAAGCTATCCTCTTGTACGAATTGAAAAATGTGCTAAGGTAAACAGTTAGTGTTGTTCCCGCTATTACTGAGAGCAGGGCTTGCTGCAGAATCACGGTTTACGGTTTGAAGTTGACGTGCTGTTCTCTCCGTGTGCTGGACCAGCCCTGAATTCTTCTGGTGCCTGCATTGACCTGCTAATCTTCATCTTGGGTATCATATCATATCTTATGTTTTTGTGTTCAGTTGCAACTCTGACCATCAGATCTGCGCATCCAACGCTCCTGTGCAGTTACTGTTTTACTGTCCATAAAACAGTCCACGCTCCGTCGTGGTCGTCCCAACGCATCGCTATCACGAGAAACTTCTCCATCCCGTCTTATCCGCTGCGCTCCCCAGCCGGCACCAGAACGCGTCGATCATCGTGGCACCGCTGGCCTCTGCATCGACCTGATTCACCACTCCTACCTATGCTCGGTGATTGCCATCTCGTCGGTCCCTCAAGTGAAGTGACGTCCTCATCTCTTCCTCCCACCAGGACCCCGCTCGGTGCCTCCATCGCAGCCCGCTGAACCATGGCGGGGATGCAAGGTTACGGCGACGCCTAGCGGTACGGCATCATCCACATCAGCTCCTACTTCTCTATTTGCATGTCGGGGCCAGGTAATTCCTCCGCTAACCTCAACGTCTTTGCCCACCTCACTGCTCCAGACCTCCTCCGTGTTCCATGTCCGCTAACGGGTTCGAGCAGATAAGCCTAAAGCAGTCCAAGACTAGCGCCAGAGCTTCTGCTTCAGCGTTTTACATGGGATGGTTTATCTTCTGAACAATATATGTACGTTATTTGATCTACTATGCCTTTCCATCAGGCCTTGAAGTCTGGGTCCTGCTGGACGGGCTTAAGCGATATGTGCTTTCATTACATCAAAAATAGCAATTGTTTCTGTGTTTCATTTGAGGTGAATTTTTGGCATGTCTGTGCTTGAACTGCTCCATCCGATCATTTATTTGGCTCTGCTCCAAAATTTCAAGCACTACATACAGTTTCGATACTGGTCTTTTGCCTCTCAAGGTATTCCTGGTCTCATTATCACTTTTTCCAATTTATATACATATTCCATTATTATCGGTTCAATGTTAATCAGCCAAAATTATATGGATTAAATATCCTTCCGTAGCAGGGTAGTCCAAACAAGTCAAATAGGTCAGCTTAGCCTTTTGCAGGCGATTGAAAACGAACCTAAATGTTTCTGTTAGTAAAGTGGGTATACCGATAATTTTACTACATCATTTGCCTCGCATTTGCTTAAACATGGCAAATTATCGCATTTGTGTGTTCCTTTCTGTGATTCCAATCATGTGCTTATTTGTCCCGACTCGAGCCTGCCATCAATTTCTGTTCGTTTTATGCATCATGAACCGCCATATGCCTACATCTGAGGTGTCCTTTTATTGAAACTAGGACTAATCCCATTCGTAGCGTATCCTTTCTTGGCATAAAGGAGTTCCTTGCAACAACATTGTTCACTAACCGTAATGTACACAAACCAGAAGCTTACTAACACATAATGTATTTTTCCCCTTGCTTGGGAGCCCCTGGATCAGAAGATCTATGAAGTTTCTGCCCCAAATTTTTTTTTGAACGAACCGCACGAGACAGTGCGTGTTTCATTAATATAGCAGAAAAAAGTACGAGTCTACGACCCTGGAAAGTCATAGACAGGAAACAGAAAAGAAAGAAAAAATAACTCGTTCGGATGGATTGGGACATCAACGCGGGGCACCACTCACTCACTCACGGCCTCAGCCCTACACTCGAAGACGACAGCGAAGAGAAACAGAACCGCAGCTCCAACCTACATGCC
>OAMR01000069.1:301822-331895 GCA_900205405.1 Echinochloa crus-galli
GAACAAGTGTTAGCTCTCATCTTTCCGGAACGTTCGACGGTTCATTTAAACCAAATGCGAATTGGGCGGTTCTTACAGGCGGCGCGGAGATGGTCCAGCTCCGCACCAGCTCGGGCGGCGGCCCAGAAGCGGCGTGCGGGAGGAGCAGCAAGCTCCGGGGGCGGCGGCCGGACTCCTCCCTCGCCGGCGGGGCTCCTCCTCCCTCCCGGCGGTGCTTCCGCATCCCTCCCGCATCCCGCCGGCGGCCCCCTCCTCCCTCTCTCTCGCCAGAGGTGCTCCTCGTGCTCGGCGCCCGCCGGCGACCATGGCGTAGCGGCGGCGGTGGCCATGGCACGCATGGGTGTCGTCTCCAAGGACATCCGCGCCGGCCCCGTCTCCATCCGCATCTACCTCCCTCCCGGCGGCAGAGGAGGCCAGCGGTGGGCGCCGGGCCCAAGCAGAGAGCGAGCTCGCCCGTGTTGAGGCCAAGGGCGACGCCCAAGCGCGGGGCGGCGGCGTCTCCCCGCGGCGGCGGCTCCAGTGCCTGCGACGGCGGTCGGCGGCGCTGCAGGAAGCGGAGCGGCGGCTCGGTGGCGGCTCCGAGCGCGCGGTAGGGCGCGGGCCAGCGCCCGGCGGCGGCTGGGCGGCTCGGGCGGCGGCGGCGGCATGGAGCGGCGGCCGTTGGGAGGGCGCGCGGCGCGTGGGCCCCGCGCCGACGTGGCTTCTACCGTGCGGCTTTCTCTCTCTATTCCCCGTCTCGCCGGCTGGTTTACCGTGTGCAGTTTCGGAGCCCGTCTGCCGCTGCAGCTGGGAAAGCTGTAAAAACAGCCTACGTGGAGCGGTATCTCACTTACCGCTTCCTTTTACAGAGACCACTGCTAGCAGCCTAAGCTGTTCTTGCTAGTGCAAAAGGGGTCTAAAGGTTTTGATGAAGTTTTAAACCATCTGTTCAATTTTTTTAAAAGGTTTTAAACTACTCGGGTATTTACACGTACTGTTCCTGAGCAACTAAAGAATGGCAGTGAAGTCGGTCAAAAGGAGTAGGCACTACTGGTTTGTGGTTTGCAGAAACATGAATGATACAGGGGACCTTTTCGTTGGGGTGCGTAAACAAATTACTACACATACACAAAGGAAGATGATTAGCCAAGACATGATGACCCTGATGCGGATCTTTGGCGCCATGATCGCGAATCGCTGCGCATTTGCGTTTGTGCTGAGGGGCTGACAGTTGGGCCCGTATGAGTATTGGTTGGTGGGCCTGCTCCCTTGCACGGGGACACTGGCCACATCTCCGTCTGGTACGGCCCGCACGCAGAGCGACTCCCTCTCACACGCACACACTCTCCCAGCTAGATCACGTAACCAAATGAACAATTCTCGCAAATGAGTGGCTGTCAGTGAAAGCTTAAAGACTACTAGTAGTAGTGAGATATTTGTGCTCAATTCATTTTAGGCTTACTTTTAATCTGACTCAAATTCAACTACTCTAAGCCACGTGATTCTCCATGAGATTGTGTTAGGTAGGCTCGCTTTGAGATTGGCTCAAACTACACTTGAGCCGAGAGATGAACTAGTTGAAGGAGCTCAAGATGGCACGGTGTCTCACACTTCAAATCTTCTCCCTCACACTCAAACCCTAGGTGAATCTTTGAAGAATCAAGCCTTGGAAGGGAGTAGAGAGGTGGAGTTAATGCTCAAGTGGGAGTTTGTCTCGTGTTAGGTCAGTGTGAGCAGCTACAGTGAATGAAAGGGGGTGAGGGGTATATATACCAACCCCCAAAATATGACCGTTATGTTCACTGCGAAGGGGTACCGGATCTTCCGACAAAAGGTCGGATCTTCCGATAAGCAACAGAACCGAGTAACAAAAACTCCAGGTAAGTTCCGGGGGCCGGATCTTCCGACAGAGTGTCGGATCTTCCGACAGACCCCGGAACATCCGACTCAGAGAGAAACCAAGACAGAGCCAGCCGGAACTTCCGGTCGGATCTTCCGGCCTCGGATCGGAACTTGCAACAGGACACTCGTGAGCTCGAAAAACGGCTAAGTCAAGTAAGTTCCGACCAGTGTCGGATCTTCCGGCCAGGAAAAATTCCAAGGCCGAGCGGCCCGGAACATCCGGTCGGATCTTCCGGCCTAAGATCCGACCACGCAGGAAAGGAGTTTTGTGAAGTGTTTTTGTGGCTTTAAAGAATTTGTCATCTCAAGCAAAGCACTTTTAGCAACTGGAAATCATCAACTACGTCCCCCTTGATAGTACGGTGGTCCTATACTCAATTTCAAAAGGAAAGTAGAATTTAAATTGCCAATTGAGTCTTCCACCATATCAAAAAGAATTGGGGTACTTCCTTTTGTGCTATTCTTCTTTTTATTTCATTTTATTCCTGCACAACTCAAGCACAACATCATATCCGAATTTCTATTGCCATTAATCACCAAAATAGATTAAATGCCTAGATGCACTTTCACAGGGTAGTCAAATGCTATAGTGGTGTTTGTATGCATTGATTTTGCTTGAAAGCTTAGAGATTTCTGTGTAGCCTCAGCTTGGGGCTGTTTAAGTATTGCGCTTCTGGGCAGGCATGGGGCAAAGTAGCAGGCTAGGTGGTTTGCATGATGGTAGGGAGGAGTCAGACTTGGCCAGGGATATTATAAAGTTGCTTTACTTTTGTCTGCGTGGCATGCAACTATAAATTATGTTTTCACTCACATTTTGCACCATTAAGAAAAAGATGATCCATGTTGCTACTATGTTGCCTGTTTGTATTTGACTTGCTGATCGACATATTACTGGGCCATAACTAGACAGAGCATACTAATTATTGTTACAGTAAATACGAACCTCTCAACTGGGTTGTTAATCACTTAAAATGTTTTTACTCTTTATAATATAATTACATAATGGGTGACATTGTAACATTATATATATGTCTTGAACCATGTATTATTACAGTTGAACATAAATACATTTTCTTTGGTTAGGTGCCACTTGATTTATCTAAAAGCACAGCAGTGCTTGATTCCCGAGTGTCAAAGGTGAAGGAAAGTATTATGCATCTTAAAATCAATATCAGGTCATCATCTTGACATTTGCAATTTATGCATTCTTCGCAGCATTTATCTTGCTGATACCAATGTGGGTTAACTATTACAATTCATCAAAATAGTACATAGTTCCAAAGACAAACCATTCAATTAATCTTTTTGTATTTTGCCTCATAAATAAAATAGTACAATTATGCCACAAATGTTTATGTTTAAACAGTTTTATCTAAAACATATCTCTCTTACAGGTACTCTGAGACTGTCTTTTAGAGTATGTTTTTTTGGTTTATGCAGCTTGATACAGATATAAACATTCAGAAGCTGGAGGCCTAAGTAGAAGAAGGAACAGTCCAAGTCCAATAGTCGGCAGAGAGCTCCCTAATTCAACTATCTATTTTGGTCGATCCAAAAATACTATTTGCAATTCAAATTTTATGAAACTTGATAGGCGTGCAGTAGATGATGTAAATATTTTATTTTAGTAATGTACACAAGTCAAAGTGTTACATATTTCAAGATATATAATTTCAAAGTAGACATCTCGTAAGTACAAGGAACAAATAATTCAATCACCTATCTTGTACCTTCTAAATAAAATAGTATATACTACAGAAATTTTATGAAACTTGATAGATATGATGTACATTATGCAAATATTCTATATTATTAACTTGCACGATGATAGGTGCTACATATTTAAAGATACATAATTCTAAATTATGTTATATTTTATCCATGTTGAATACATTGTGAGATATTTTATCGTATGATAAAGGTGAAAATATCTTTCAATTTTCGGTAGTGAAAAAACAATACTGATAATAAATTTTTAGAATGAGATATTATAAGCACATTATTTATCTTTTTTTTGACCGGAGTCAGTAGAGGAAGCCCCTACCTCTTTTTTTTAATTTTTTTTATTCCAAACCCAGTTAATTCGCTCCCACAGGGAGTTGAATCTGGGTCTATAGGGTGCTACTCAGGTGCTCTAAACACTAGGCTAGAAGCACCTTATTTTTATCCATCATTTTCTTTGTCGATCTTGAGCTAAAGAAATTAACTCTTATCTCTCTATGCTATACATCTATGACATTGTCTTTTTGTGGAGGGTTTGGCTCAGCTTGGATGGTAGACGCTAGACAGATGTGTTGCTAGTTGGTTCTCGCAACATTGTAGCATCTTAAGTCTTAACACGCCGCAATTTTGCCCCATCTATTCCACATCTTGCACCAAATCCATAAGAATTGGTCAAATCAATGTTATGTAACCACGAACCTTATGAAAATCTAGCTTTAGGGTGGTTATATATATATATATATATATATCAATTGTTTTAATACAAAATCAAATAAGATAACTATATAATAAGATAACTATCTATTATCCGTTTTCCTGCATTTTCTTGCAGCTTGTACATGTTTACTTAATTAGTTGTTTATGGTTTGTGAACAGTAAGCCATATTATGCAAGTATTATAGCCATATAGATAATATGCTATAAAAATTGAATATATGATACCAAAAACAGGACATGCAGTCTTGTGATAAACTTAAAAAATGTACTACTTGTCATGCTCAATGAGAGGTAAAATCTGAACAAAGTGGAGCTCAGGGTTGATCATCTGAAAGGCAAGTCCGACAGAACATATGAATCCCTTGTGGCGGCAGACAGGAAGATGGTGATCAATTTTTCATAAGAATAAAAACATGATGTAATTGTTTAAAGCGTTTGCTGTCATTATCCACCAAGTTGGCTTGGTCAATTGAGCTGACATTTGTCATTGTGCAGTATCTTTTTTTAAACGAACTAGGTTGGAGAGCTGCCGATTATATTAAAAAGAAAAGACAACGCACAGATTGGGCACGACTACAACAAACACAACACAAAAAAACACCGACCGGTTAGATTGGGACATCAACAACGGCCGCACAACTCCACTCAACGCAACAAACAACCGGTTGGATTGAGACCTCAACACGGCTGCAACTCATACTCAGACTCCCCACCAAACCATCACAAACCAGGAGAAAGCTGAGAAGTAGCTCTCGCAAGCACCGTGGAGACGATGTCCTACACCAACCAGCCACTACCATGCAGGACTGGCCGCCGTAGTTCGCTGCCAGACTAAAAGCCAAACACAACTCCTCCATCATGCCATTGTCGTCTTCAGGTCACGCACCCACGACTCAAGATGGCAACGGGGCTATCCCCGCCGGGGATCAGCTGAACGTTTTGCTCCCTGAAGGAGCAGAATTCTCCCGTCCCCGTCCCCGTTCCCGTTCCCGCTGGTGGGGATGATTTTTTCCCCGTCCACGTCCCCGAGCGGGGATGACACCCCCGACGGGGCCCCGACCCCGAGAAATCCTCGCGAATCAGAACGACGGCGGTGGTCGTGGTCGAGGTTGAGGAAGCAGCTTGGGGTCAGCACGACGGCGGAGCGTTCTTCCGCGTGGGTGGAGGACTGGAGGTGGCGGAGCCACTGGGACCTTCGAACTAGCGTCGGCGGCGGACTTTGATCCGGCAACGGTGACGTCCTGCTTCTATCCGACGTCGCCCTTCCTTGTCTCGGTTGGATCCGGCGGCGGCCGGTTGAAGAGGGTGGCAGCGTTGGCTAGGGGACGGGAGGACTAGAGGAGGCTACGACTCGCGGTGGCGCTGGCTGGGGGACGGAGGAGCCTCGCGAGAACGAAGCAGAGACGGAGAAACGAGGGAGGGATGGAGAATGACGGCGCGACGCGGGGAGTGGGAGCTGAGTCTCAGAAGAACCTAGGGTTTTGCAAATATATATGAGACATAGTGGGCTTGGGCCAATATAATTTTTTTTGCTTAATCTGGCCTGCTAGCAGCCTGCTAGCTCTACAGTCGGGGTCCCCGACGAGGAACGGGGACGGGGAGCACCGGAATGTTATCTTCCCCGCTTCCCCCGACGGGGACGGTATTTTGCCCAATAAGCCCCCTGCGGGGATTAAAAGTGCCCCCATTTACATCCCCTAATGGATGAAATCCCCGTCGGGGATCGGGGCCCCGTTGCCATCTTAACCCACGACCGTCAATCTCCCAGGCCCCGGCCAAGTGTTGGCTAACTTTAGAAAAAGCCCACTGCACCACACCGATAAAGCGTGTGCCCCTCGTCGAAGCACCGCTGCATCATCATGCACCACCAACAAAAACAAAGCGCCACCAGGTCCTAGAACTCCGAGACAACTCAAACGCGTGGGGGCCTCGCCACATCCACCGTCGCACACAACTCCTCGGACTCACCACCTTGAAGTGCACGGGGGCTTCGCCTCTCCCGTCGTTGGACTCGCCAAGGACCCAGGATAGCTTCGTTGTCGGTGGTGACATAACACCACCAAGCCCCTCCAGAACCTCACCTTCACTGTGCCGCCATCGGGATCCCAACTGCACGTCTGCACCAAGTGCAGACCGGAAGCCTCCAGAGGCCTGGCCCACCACTTCTGCCCATCGACCCTGGCCACCAATCCCTCTACCCGGTCGGATTGGGTCGTCGACCAGAGCTGCTCCACACTCTCCAACCCCAGCAGCACCATCTCAGCATGGGGCACAGCAGCTCACCGCACCTCACTCCACTGCTCCAGTTCCCATGGCCGGCCACTGCGTAACCTGAGACGGAGAGGAAGCCTGGACGGCCAGCAACACCACCTCGGTGCTGCCAACACGTCCATGCCACCCCCGACCACGCCGCCACGACACCGCTGCTTAGCCCACGCAGGACAGCAACACTGACAAGGAAGACGAGCAAACCTCCTCCGTAGCAGAGACGAATCGCTCCCCGCCCGCGGCCTCGAGAGGAAGCCTGGATGGCCAGCAACACCACCTCGGTGCTGCCAACACGTCCATGCCACCCCCGACCACGCCGCCACGACACCGCTGCTTAGCCCACGCAGGACAGCAACACTGACAAGGAAGACGAGCAAACCTCCTCCGTAGCAGAGACGAATCGCTCCCCGCCCGCGGCCTCGAGAGGAAGCCTGGATGGCCAGCAACACCACCTCGGTGCTGCCAACACGTCCATGCCACCCCCGACCACGCCGCCACGACACCGCTGCTTAGCCCACGCAGGACAGCAACACTGACAAGGAAGACGAGCAAACCTCCTCCGTAGCAGAGACGAATCGCTCCCCGCCCGCGGCCTCGAGAGGAAGCCTGGATGGCCAGCAACACCACCTCGGTGCTGCCAACACGTCCATGCCACCCCCGACCACTCCGCCACGGCACTGCTGCTTAGCCCACGCAAGACAACAACACTGACAAGGAAGACGAGCAAACCTCCTCCGTAGCAGAGACGAATCGCTCCCCGCCCGCGGCCTCGAGAGGAAGCCTGGATGGCCAGCAACACCACCTCGGTGCTGCCAACACGTCCATGCCACCCCCGACCACGCCGCCACGACACCGCTGCTTAGCCCACGCAGGACAGCAACACTGACAAGGAAGACGAGCAAACCTCCTCCGTAGCAGAGACGAATCGCTCCCCGCCCGCGGCCTCGAGAGGAAGCCTGGATGGCCAGCAACACCACCTCGGTGCTGCCAACACGTCCATGCCACCCCCGACCACGCCGCCACGACACCGCTGCTTAGCCCACGCAGGACAGCAACACTGACAAGGAAGACGAGCAAACCTCCTCCGTAGCAGAGACGAATCGCTCCCCGCCCGCGGCCTCGAGAGGAAGCCTGGATGGCCAGCAACACCACCTCGGTGCTGCCAACACGTCCATGCCACCCCCGACCACGCCGCCACGACACCGCTGCTTAGCCCACGCAGGACAGCAACACTGACAAGGAAGACGAGCAAACCTCCTCCGTAGCAGAGACGAATCGCTCCCCGCCCGCGGCCTCGAGAGGAAGCCTGGATGGCCAGCAACACCACCTCGGTGCTGCCAACACGTCCATGCCACCCCCGACCACTCCGCCACGGCACTGCTGCTTAGCCCACGCAAGACAACAACACTGACAAGGAAGACGAGCAAACCTCCTCCGTAGCAGAGACGAATCGCTCCCCGCCCGCGGCCTCGAGAGGAAGCCTGGATGGCCAGCAACACCACCTCGGTGCTGCCAACACGTCCATGCCACCCCCGACCACGCCGCCACGACACCGCTGCTTAGCCCACGCAGGACAGCAACACTGACAAGGAAGACGAGCAAACCTCCTCCGTAGCAGAGACGAATCGCTCCCCGCCCGCGGCCTCGAGAGGAAGCCTGGATGGCCAGCAACACCACCTCGGTGCTGCCAACACGTCCATGCCACCCCCGACCACGCCGCCACGACACCGCTGCTTAGCCCACGCAGGACAGCAACACTGACAAGGAAGACGAGCAAACCTCCTCCGTAGCAGAGACGAATCGCTCCCCGCCCGCGGCCTCGAGAGGAAGCCTGGATGGCCAGCAACACCACCTCGGTGCTGCCAACACGTCCATGCCACCCCCGACCACGCCGCCACGACACCGCTGCTTAGCCCACGCAGGACAGCAACACTGACAAGGAAGACGAGCAAACCTCCTCCGTAGCAGAGACGAATCGCTCCCCGCCCGCGGCCTCGAGAGGAAGCCTGGATGGCCAGCAACACCACCTCGGTGCTGCCAACACGTCCATGCCACCCCCGACCACTCCGCCACGGCACTGCTGCTTAGCCCACGCAAGACAACAACACTGACAAGGAAGACGAGCAAACCTCCTCCGTAGCAGAGACGAATCGCTCCCCGCCCGCGGCCTCGAGAGGAAGCCTGGATGGCCAGCAACACCACCTCGGTGCTGCCAACACGTCCATGCCACCCCCGACCACGCCGCCACGACACCGCTGCTTAGCCCACGCAGGACAGCAACACTGACAAGGAAGACGAGCAAACCTCCTCCGTAGCAGAGACGAATCGCTCCCCGCCCGCGGCCTCGAGAGGAAGCCTGGATGGCCAGCAACACCACCTCGGTGCTGCCAACACGTCCATGCCACCCCCGACCACGCCGCCACGACACCGCTGCTTAGCCCACGCAGGACAGCAACACTGACAAGGAAGACGAGCAAACCTCCTCCGTAGCAGAGACGAATCGCTCCCCGCCCGCGGCCTCGAGAGGAAGCCTGGATGGCCAGCAACACCACCTCGGTGCTGCCAACACGTCCATGCCACCCCCGACCACGCCGCCACGACACCGCTGCTTAGCCCACGCAGGACAGCAACACTGACAAGGAAGACGAGCAAACCTCCTCCGTAGCAGAGACGAATCGCTCCCCGCCCGCGGCCTCGAGAGGAAGCCTGGATGGCCAGCAACACCACCTCGGTGCTGCCAACACGTCCATGCCACCCCCGACCACTCCGCCACGGCACTGCTGCTTAGCCCACGCAAGACAACAACACTGACAAGGAAGACGAGCAAACCTCCTCCGTAGCAGAGACGAATCGCTCCCCGCCCGCGGCCTCGAGAGGAAGCCTGGATGGCCAGCAACACCACCTCGGTGCTGCCAACACGTCCATGCCACCCCCGACCACGCCGCCACGACACCGCTGCTTAGCCCACGCAGGACAGCAACACTGACAAGGAAGACGAGCAAACCTCCTCCGTAGCAGAGACGAATCGCTCCCCGCCCGCGGCCTCGAGAGGAAGCCTGGATGGCCAGCAACACCACCTCGGTGCTGCCAACACGTCCATGCCACCCCCGACCACGCCGCCACGACACCGCTGCTTAGCCCACGCAGGACAGCAACACTGACAAGGAAGACGAGCAAACCTCCTCCCCTGAGACATGTGATGTCTCACCTCAAAATTACGGCCGGACGGGCGAAAGAGACGGCAGCGCCGTCGTTCTTGGCGCCGGGGCACGGAAAACGCGGTGGATCTCGGAGCTACTTCCGCCTATGGACGTGGTTGCCGAGGATCCAGATGAACCACAGCGGCGGCCGAGCATCGCCAACGCCGATCGCATCATCGCCGCCATCCCAAATTGAAGCTTTTCTTTCTCTCCCGGCGTGCAAAAGTGTGGTCAGTTGAGTTTAGTTTATTTATGTTTTCTCTCTTTAAAAAAATCGTGGAGCTGTTTATTTGTTTGTGTATATGGAAATAACGAAGAGTCCAGTCATCCTCCAGCTCGGTTTTACCTACCGAGTCCAATCCTGTTTTAAGTAATATATAGTAGTCCTGAAGCAAGCACAGAGGACAGCTCGTCAGATGGTCCTGCAGGTTTCTTTGTTGGATTAATTGGGTCTTTGGCCCATTTTAGTCTCAATTAATCAAAGAATTAAATGTTCACTAATAAATGTTAGGGGTCTAAATTCTGGATTGAGAGTGAATCCTAACTAACTTAAATGGTGGACCAAATGTTGACCGCTTGTGAAGTTGGTAAAAGGAGAAGGGCGTGCCACACGCGCTCACTCGCCTCGCCGTGTTGAGACGAGACGAGACGAGACGAGACGAGACACGGTTTCCTTTTCGGCAAGGAACCCTTCCATGAACGCATAGCGAAACCTTTTGGTTTCACAACTTATCGCACGGTAACAGGATGATGATTCGTTGTATGATTAACTTGATCAATATACGCCGATTTTTCGCCTGACGTCTGATCATGTTTCCACCATCTCGTCCCCTCCGGGAAACCAACTTGGTCCCAAAAATTTTCGATCATTATATATGAGACATAGTGGGCTTGGGCCAATATAATTTTTTTTGCTTAATCTGGCCTGCTAGCAGCCTGCTAGCTCTACAGTCGGGGTCCCCGACGAGGAACGGGGACGGGGAGCACCGGAATGTTATCTTCCCCGCTTCCCCCGACGGGGACGGTATTTTGCCCAATAAGCCCCCTGCGGGGATTAAAAGTGCCCCCATTTACATCCCCTAATGGATGAAATCCCCGTCGGGGATCGGGGCCCCGTTGCCATCTTAACCCACGACCGTCAATCTCCCAGGCCCCGGCCAAGTGTTGGCTAACTTTAGAAAAAGCCCACTGCACCACACCGATAAAGCGTGTGCCCCTCGTCGAAGCACCGCTGCATCATCATGCACCACCAACAAAAACAAAGCGCCACCAGGTCCTAGAACTCCGAGACAACTCAAACGCGTGGGGGCCTCGCCACATCCACCGTCGCACACAACTCCTCGGACTCACCACCTTGAAGTGCACGGGGGCTTCGCCTCTCCCGTCGTTGGACTCGCCAAGGACCCAGGATAGCTTCGTTGTCGGTGGTGACATAACACCACCAAGCCCCTCCAGAACCTCACCTTCACTGTGCCGCCATCGGGATCCCAACTGCACGTCTGCACCAAGTGCAGACCGGAAGCCTCCAGAGGCCTGGCCCACCACTTCTGCCCATCGACCCTGGCCACCAATCCCTCTACCCGGTCGGATTGGGTCGTCGACCAGAGCTGCTCCACACTCTCCAACCCCAGCAGCACCATCTCAGCATGGGGCACAGCAGCTCACCGCACCTCACTCCACTGCTCCAGTTCCCATGGCCGGCCACTGCGTAACCTGAGACGGAGAGGAAGCCTGGACGGCCAGCAACACCACCTCGGTGCTGCCAGCACGTCCATGCCACCCCCGACCCCGCCGCCACGGCACCGCTGCTTAGCCCGCGCAGGACAGCAACACTGACAAGGAGGACGAGCAAACCTCCTCCGCGGTAGAGACGAGCCGCTCCCCACTCACGGCCTCCACCACTTCCACTCACGACTCGCCACCGCCATCACCAAACGCCGCCTTTGCCGCTGTCACCTCGCTCCAATGGCTGTCATGCGCGCCTCCACGCCCTCGTCGAGCCCACGCCGTAGCCGGTAGCCGCCGCCTCGCGACTCCAGTGGCATGGGCGCGCGCCTCGACGCCTTCGCCGTCGTGATCCAAGCTGCCGATAGAGCTGGAGGCCCCGTGCATGGACGCGTTCCATGGCTATTGACCTCCACCGCCGCCCCGTCCGCCGTAGCTCCACACCCGCTCGCCGTAGATCCGGCAAGGAGACGACCGGATCCGGCCATGGGAGCGCCGGATCTGCGACCCCGCGCCGCCGCCGCTACTATGGCTGGCAGGGTCGCAACGCGCCGCTCTTCCGCCCTAGAGACGACGCCGTCGGCCGAAGTTGCCCCACCGCCACTGTCCTGGAGGTCCGCATGGGCTTCCGGCAGGCCTCTCCGACGGCGGCAGGGGAGGGAGGGGGAGGGAGTGGTTTGCTCAGTGGAGGGCGGCGTCGCCGCTCGAGTCGCCCGAGCGGGAGCGACCGAGCGGGGAGGGTTTGGACCGAATGCTAGCTTTGTGCATCATGTGGTTAGTGGTTGGTGCCGAAGCGGTCCATCATTGTGCAGTATCACTGCCCTTGTTGAAGGGTGGAGACTTCTACATAAGCAACTCATAGCTTACCAGCAACCCCAGAGGACAACTTACCAGCAACTCCAGAGCCAACTCCGGAGGATAGCTCGGTGGCACCTGAAGCAAGCACAGAGGACAGCTCGTCAGATGGTCCTGCAGGTTTCTTTGTTGGATTAATTGGGTCTTTGGCCCATTTTAGTCTCAATTAATCAAAGAATTAAATGTTCACTAATAAATGTTAGGGGTCTAAATTCTGGATTGAGAGTGAATCCTAACTAACTTAAATGGTGGACCAAATGTTGACCGCTTGTGAAGTTGGTAAAAGGAGAAGGGCGTGCCACACGCGCTCACTCGCCTCGCCGTGTTGAGACGAGACGAGACGAGACGAGACGAGACACGGTTTCCTTTTCGGCAAGGAACCCTTCCATGAACGCATAGCGAAACCTTTTGGTTTCACAACTTATCGCACGGTAACAGGATGATGATTCGTTGTATGATTAACTTGATCAATATACGCCGATTTTTCGCCTGACGTCTGATCATGTTTCCACCATCTCGTCCCCTCCGGGAAACCAACTTGGTCCCAAAAATTTTCGATCATTATCTCATCTCTCTCCCGATTGGAACAGCCTTTTAGGGATTCGTTTTTCATTTTGACATGTTCCTTGGCCTCCTCTGGGTTGAATCCTGTCATGATACATTCATGATAGGCCTCCTCAGATGAGCAAGAGAATTCAGCATTGCCATCGTTCCGTAATCCAAACAGTGAGAGATCAACATTGCCATCGCTTCCCGCTGTTTTTTCCCCGGGATTACAATTTTTCTCAGGAGAAAAATCCGCCATAACAAGGTTATGGAAGGCTACATCCTGATGTGAAATTTCTTTAGTTGTTGCTGATGATGACCACATGACCTTACCGCCGTGCCGGCCTCCGGAGTACGTCCATCGTTCATGTTAAAATCAGTGAACAGAGCGCATACCTGCATCGGCGCTAGGGTGAGTCGTCGACGACAAACATCATCTTCTTGTACGTGTCGGTGAAGAGGCAGTCGTAGGAGGTCGCGAAACGCTGCTGCTGCCTGATGGTTCGACATCCTTCACCGAAGTAAATCCCTCCGACACCCCTTCTTCTTCGAGACCCCGCGACACCACCGGCGTCCAGTCGTCATCCATCAGCGGCGAGCCATTGCCGAGGACGAGACGGCTGCCGAGAAATGTCGAGCGCTGTCACACACTGCTCCCAGGAGTTGAGCGGACTCACGCTCTGCTTCCTGGAGTTGTGCAGACTGCCATGCAGCCTCAGCAAGGCCGGCGAGCCCCGCCTGCGAGCGTGCCGGCGGGCCGAAGTCGAGTCGCCTGCTGATCGCCCGCTCCGTAATTTCCGGATCGGGAATTCAAAAACTACTGACTGATGGACCAACCATACAGACAGCAGATTAAGCTGTGTTTTATTATTGCTGAGGAAATAATATCCCTCCATTAATTTTCATTTGTCCTGCTAGAATATTTGGGATAAGTTCAAAAGTGTGACCAGTAATACGTTTGGAACTATCAAGATTGTCATTACAAGTTTTTTTCTTGAAGACCACAAGGAGAAGGGAAAGGAGGGATTAAAAATATAAAATTTAGACCCAACAAATCCTGTATGGAGTATGCAATAATTCGACCATTCAAAATTTGAACTTGAATTAACCAACAATAAAATAAGTAATCATATAACAAGCGCAAAACTCTCGGCAAAACCGATAAACTGAAGCTAACTTAAAAGTGCCAAGACAACTCACTCCACTAACTACACAATTCACTCAGAATTAAACCAAATATAAGGTCCCGGGAGACAGCTTAATTTCCATCAGAGCTGGTTATGTCAAATTAGTACCAATTGTCATATCAAATATCAAATCGATTTCCATTTTACATGAATATAAAACAAGTAATCATATTATAACAAGTGTAAAGTTCCTTCAGCACAACGGATAAATTGAAGCTAGCTTAAAAGTGCTAAGACAACTCACTCCACCAAATCCCACTAAACTTCAATTCCCACCAAATAGATATGAGACGGCGCCATTTTAAAGACTAATTCAGTTAATTGAACTAAAAGAGTCAGTGGTGACTCTTATGCCATCAAGACACGACGATGATGACAAGACGCCGACTGCTCCGATTCGTTCTTGATCGCTATTTGCAGGAACATTCCGAAATGAACCTTTTCTGTCAATGCATGGCACCGTCGCCCGTCGGCAGGACAAACGAGTCGCCTCATCTCGTCTGGCACTACGCGCAGCAAAACAGCAACCGTGACGAACATTCTTCTGTGTGTTGCAGTCTTCATCAGTGGGTCTGAAATTCTGAATATGAACTGGGTTCGTTCGATACAAGGTTTGTAAACTTCTCTTCTCCAGGGAAAGAAACTGGAAGTCTGGAACAAAACGAAACAGGCAGTGATCAGTTGTCTGTCCCCTGTTCTTGTTTCTAGATCCGCGTCACGCATTACGAGACGAGAGATTACTTTTGCTTCCACGAGTGTCCACAAGTCAGCAAGCAAGGCACGTACGGCCTGCCTCAATGTCTCATGTACCTACCATTGCAGTGTGCAAGCTGCAAGCAGGTATATGTGGTAGCACGTCGCAGGGAGAAGCAGGCATCCAAGCCACTGCAACTGCATCTTGGGAAGATACAGAGGCTTTCAGGACGAGTAGATACGTAGGTCAGCACATAGAAGTCATGTGCCGAGAGTACACAAAGGTTTTCTATTCGGCATGTCAAAGATGCTTACTTTAAATTATATCATGGCATCACCTTTGTGTTGTTCTTAACTACAAAGACACAGTTGACATGATTGTTGAGTAAAAATCTTAAGTGTGCAAGATGACCAATAAAAGAAAATGGAAAAGGATGAGCCATTCCCTAGTTCACAGGATGATTGATGGTTGACCATTTGAAACTGGAAACGAAAATATGAACAACGACGACATTAGGGCGATCGCGGCATTATTGTTACTACATAAAGTGGAAAACAACTCCATTACCATGCTGCTCATGGTATTATAGCAGGTAAGGGAGTCAAGAGTTGGAAGTGTAGGTACAGTTGTTGTAAAAGGCTAGTACAGAGTTAAGTATGCAGTTTGCATCCAGATGTTGATCGAATCTATAGGGCACAGAACAGGAGAATGCAATTCATAGATATAAGACCAATGCATAAACTGAACGAACAAGTTCAGGAAGTTGTGGCTTAAGTCTAAACACTACAAAGAGATGGAAAAATCTCAAAACCCTGTGTAAACCTAAATTTTTTGTTGCCAAAGCTCTCCAAATAGATAAGTAAATTACAACAATAATGATAATTACTATAAATACACGAAAGCAAAGGAACCATGGAGAAACATCAAACTCTTAGAAGAACCCAGGTGAATAATTCAGCACTGTTCTTTTTTGTAAAGAGCTGGGGGGAACAGCTCCCTTAGAAGACTAAAAAATCCTTACGAAACACTATATATAGTAATGATGGGAGAAAGTGGCTAACTCCAAACCAAACTAATCAGATGGCATGTTTCGATAGTGGAGGTAAAGGTGCTAAATCTTAGGGTTAATGATAGAAAATGAACAAATACCCCCATTGACCCCAAAATCCGAAGGGATTTTGCCAATCTGACTAAACCCCAAGGAGTAAGAAAATCCAGGTCAGGTCAAGAAGTTGGTTGCGCAAACCGCAGAACAGCAGGAAGAAAATGCAATTTATAAAAACTTTGAAGTCACAGATGTCACATTGACAAACAGGAAAAGTAATGTCAAGTACTAGAGTGGTTAAGATATATGGGCATTTTTAGTAAAGTACAGATATGTACTGATTTGTTATGTTGCTGAGGTATTTAAAATATGTAGCAAGAGAATTTTGTGCTGAGCAGTCATCCAGTATATTTTTGTTAGAGAACAAATTTTAAGCATATACTGGTATACAAATTCTATGAAGTTGTTTCTCGAAGCCAGCAAAGGAAGGAGGGGCTGAAAGTCTGAAATCCAACAATTTTAGTACATAATTCAACCTTGTAAAATTTTAACTTTGGTTCAACTAGAAAATATAACAAATAGCAAGCAAACATTTTATAACAAGTTACTTTATGAGCTACACAAGCGATAAACCAAAGCTAGCTCAAAAGTGCTTAGACAACTCATTGCCCTGAAAACCCCAAAATTGAATTTCCAAGATTAGAGATGAACTGAATGTCTATATCAGATATCAAATACATTTCCAATATAGATAGCTCAGAGTCATCGAACATCATGAAGGTTTACACTAACCAAAGTTCTAATTAATATGTGGAAGTTCAAAAATACCAGTCCAAGTATATATACAGTAACATTGTAACAAGCAGCGGAATGTGAACTAGAATTGCATCATATCTATTAATCTCTCCAGTTCCATCCAACAGCTGAATTCATAACGGGAGTTGCGTTCAATACTATTTGCGAGGGTGGTTATTCTGATCATCAAAAGAAATATCTACAGTCTAAATGATTGTTGAGCTAAACGTTGTAGGAACAAAGGCCAGCCATCAAGATAGATAGGAAAAAGATGGCTGTTCCCCAGGGATATTTTAACCATGTGAATCTGAGAACAGAAAGACTTGCAACGACAATATTAGGGTGACCACAGAGGTATCATGGTAATATCCTGCATCGTTCAATTCGCTAAATTAAGGCTTGAATAAATTGCGCTAGATTATACAGTAGGTTTGATTTGAGGGGAGGCCCACACGGATATTTAGAGCTTCCCCATGCCTTTGAGCCCAGATTGTGTCGACAGTGGACATATGCAAAGATCAAAGATGAAAACAAACATGCACCTGAGACATGTGATGTCTCACCTCAAAATTACGGCCGGACGGGCGAAAGAGACGGCAGCGCCGTCGTTCTTGGCGCCGGGGCACGGAAAACGCGGTGGATCTCGGAGCTACTTCCGCCTATGGACGTGGTTGCCGAGGATCCAGATGAACCACAGCGGCGGCCGAGCATCGCCAACGCCGATCGCATCATCGCCGCCATCCCAAATTGAAGCTTTTCTTTCTCTCCCGGCGTGCAAAAGTGTGGTCAGTTGAGTTTAGTTTATTTATGTTTTCTCTCTTTAAAAAAATCGTGGAGCTGTTTATTTGTTTGTGTATATGGAAATAACGAAGAGTCCAGTCATCCTCCAGCTCGGTTTTACCTACCGAGTCCAATCCTGTTTTAAGTAATATATAGTAGTATAATACCAACTCCGAATTTCCCACAACAAGCTAGCACAAGAAGGAATACGTCACAGACAAATGTTCAGAAACACAATGTGATGCGGTTGATATTATGATGCAAATGCAGATAAAGAGATCAAAGCTTCTCAATCCAGGGAACAAAATCCACTTGTACTTTACAACATTTCTACAACCGACGATAAATATTGTGCCAAAGTACTGATAACTTATTAGGTGGTTGCCACTAACTTAACAACAACACAACATAGAAATAACCCAAAGAGCTTCAGGGTCCAATGTCTGATTCGGGCAACTAGGGCTCCCCGCGGGCATTGGCATCCTAGCTATCTTGCAATGCCGCTTTTCTCGACCTCTGTTTGTCAACGTGCTCTTCTCGGCCTCCGACTGTTTGTCAACGTGAAGGAAAACGATGTCATGCTGACAATTATTATACACACAACAAGAGATTTCCCGGAATCTGCATTCTTCCTTACATTCGTCGCGCCGTCTCTAGACCTGTCAAGGTAGGGAGGAGAGGCACCAGTTAAGTTTTGAGATAAAAACAACAGACTGCAAGTCATTTGAGCAGTTTGCATGACAAGTACGCGAATATACAAAAAGAATATCCTAGGTGGGAGCAACTACCAATCTATCAACAGCAACAACAAACAAAATTGATTGAATAACTAAAGGAGAACTTTAAATCGAAACTGTTATTCATCAACGTGAAACACAAGTAGCATTGTCATGCTGTTTGTTTGTGCACTCATCATTGCCCCCAACATATTCAGAACACTATCAGCTTTGTTCCTACCCTCAGTTGAAAAACGCGACGAGCTCTGCAACATGCATGCTCTCTGATTAATATAATTTTACAGACACAGAGATCGAAGTTCAATATAGCGAAAGGGAACCATTTGTACTGATCAACATTTTTACAAACGACGATAAATATTGTGCCATAGTATAGCTTACTGATAAATTAGATTGTTGCCACTAACTTATCAACAACATAACATAGACATAGCCCAAAGGACCGGAGGATAAATAGCACTATGCCCATGTTAGCTTCAGGATGCCACCGTCTGATTCTTGCAATTAGTGCTTGCCATTGGCACTAGCATCCCCAGCTTGTTACGCCCTAGATTGCCTCGATTTCCAACTGTTGGTAAACGTGAAGGACACTGCTGCCACGTTAACAATCATTGTACACACACAACGAGAGATTTGCCGGAACCTGCCTTCCTTACATTCCTCATGCAGTCTTTTGACCTGTCAAAGTAGGAGGTGAAGGCACCAATTGAGTCTTGAGATAAAAACTAAAGACTGCAAGTCATTTGTGTAGTTTGCATGGCAAGTACACGCATATACTCAAAGTAGGGTATCCTAGGTTGGAGCAACTACCAATTTATCAACAACAACAAACAAACAAATTTGATAGAATAATTAGAAAAGAACTTGAACTCGAAACCTTGTTTCATCAACATGAAACACAAGCAGCATTGTCATGCTGTTTATTTGTGCACTCACCATTGCCCCAACATATTCAGAACACTATCAGCTTTGCTCCTACCCTCAGTTGAAAAACTCGGCGAGCTCTGCAACATGCATGCTCTCTGAATAATATAATTTTACAGGGCAAGTATATATAACAAGTAAATATGGACTAGTCACACATTGTCAAATTAAAGAACAAAACAAACCAAGGTCCAGAACTTAAGTGACCACGGCCGTGTTTAGTTCCCAAAACTTACCAAAAAGCAACTCCCAAGTTCACTATGCAAAAAGAGAGATTCCCCATCACATCAAAATGTCATAACATGCATGGAGTACTAAATGTAGATGAAATCAAAAACTAATTGCACAGTTTTGTTATACACTGCGAGACAAACATTTTGAGCCTAATTAATCATTTTTTGGACAATTTTTCGCGCATACAAACGAAATGCTACAGTGGCGCAATGATTACGGAGAGACATCATCGTACCAAATTTGGCCACCCAAATTTGGTATCTAAACAAGGCCCACATTCACCAGTGGTTATAATTAGTGGAGTACATATGTGCATGTACTATCCTCCAATAATAACAATTATAATACTGCCCAAATTTTCACATAGGAAGGGCAGAGTTATTTAAAATCTGTCGCGAAAGATATATGTGTTTACCAGGGCATCAAATATAGTGTGGAAGTCATTAAGAAGTGCATATATTAGAGAAACTACATCTCCCATTTGCTCAATAACTACCATGTAACTTATACACAGGATCATCGCATAAGCAAATATACCGGAAAATGATCCATAAGGCATACATACATGAAACACACCAACATAGCATAGTAGGGTTGCTAATGGATGGTAAGCAAGGAAAAGCAATGGCTAGTGGACTCATCATATCACTTCTTTCCTTGTGAGGTTAGATCGTCCAGATATGGACAGGCTTTGGTTTGAGGCATCCGACGTTAGGTGCCAATGATCAGATTAATTTAGGCTCCAAGCAGGCGCAGGATGTTAACTTGCCCCTTTTAATGGATTGTGCAGTGCTTCTGTCATTTATTTCAGTAAAAAAAAAAAAGATCTACGCTCTGCTTGATGCTGGAAGTTTGTGGAGCTCACTGTTTGCAGGGGGCAAAAACACTATATGAAGAGCCACGCATTTGTTCCAAGTAGCATTGGAAACACTTTTCTTCTTTCAATCAGTTCCGGTGACAATTGTTGGCTTGCTATCTTTTTGGGCTTATGCTACAGTACTCCAAACTGTCTTTTCTTACGGGGGTAAAATGCTCATGTGATGTGATACAGGTGTGACCAGTGGACTGTGGACCAGAGCGCATATATGACAGATCGAAGCAAAGGCTTTGCACGGTTGCCCAATCCCCACGGATTATATACGGAGTATATTGAAGCCTGCCTGTCGCATGAATCTGTACGTACTACTTGATATGTTCATTCAATTCAATTCATGGGAAGGACTAGATAGAGGGAGGCAGGAGCACGAGATTAGTTTCTTCTTCCATTAATTTCAGACACCGCTCAAGTCCCTCTTCGACACTGGATGGAAACTGGGAATGCCATCCAATAAAGAATTACTCATTCACATATTAGGTGTTATGATCACGTTTTCTTTTGAGTTAAGGTATTATGATCACTGATCGCATAATGGCAAACACGTTAACAGCCACACAGCCAGAAAAAAAAACTTACCTAGGAAAAAGAATGTACCACACGCCAACAGCACATGCACGAAATGCTCACGATCGAGGACGCGCCGGCGGCGATCGTCTCCGTATGTAGATGCAGCAATGCGCGGCATCGGCCCAACGTGTGAGGTGAGCCAGCAGGCCAAGCTGGTGGTGGGCTCGATAGCTTAGCTGTTGGGTTACTATGGGCCTGTTAGGCCCGTATTATTTCGGATCCTGGTGGGCCTGCTAGTATGATGAACAGTGAGCTGCTTTCTCGCCGAACCTTACAACACGGGCCTGCTTGGCAAAATTCGGGCTGCAAACCAAGCAGGCCCATTATTCCAATTCTTTTCACGAAGATCACCCTCGCACTCCAGCCTGGCAATCATCTGGCTTCAATAATTTCCCGAGTTAAATCATTAACCCTTTCATCTGCTGCAGAACTAAAACAGAGGTTAAGCCTCTAGTACTCATATCCTCAGCCAAGCAATAGAGAGGGTACAATAACATCGCAATGAGTCCCCTCCCAACTGGTGCGGCGATGGATGACTACAATACACAATAACGAAGCTAGATAGGTCTAGTGGGCTGAAAGTTAAATGCTTAATTATCTTGTGAAAGATAGATAGGAAGCCTCGTTATCCAAGACCTATGGTAGCATTTTCTTCGTTTTAACATCTACTTTCATGATTATTTATTAAAATACTGTTATTTAAAAAAACTACTTAATTCATTCTACTGTTTATAACCTGAAACTACAGCCGCTCAACTGACAGCTATCATTTCACTATTGTGGGGTCCAACGGAGAGTACGAAAGATGAAATGTTTAGCACTGATTTATCAAAATTGATAATCGTATCAAAAGCCCGTTTGGTGCAGCTCAACTAACCCGTCGCTGTCAGAGATTTCTTGTAATCTTATGCATGGAGAGAGGGGGAATATAAATGACTAGGCCCGTGTCTGATCCCGACATCCGATTAATTAGTAGTTGCAATACATATACATGAGCTAATTAAATAAGAAATTTGATTGGCAGTTGTTGGTCATTGTTTTCCTCTCATTTCGCTAACATCATGCGTTGCCTTTTCTTTTCAAGAACATCTGTTACCAATTGATTGACAAAAAGGCATGAAATACATATACAGGTCGCAAGCAACCAATAGTACCCCTTACGTTAATCTTGGGTTGCCCTGGCCCAATCTCAGGCGCAAGCAACCATATGCCACGGCTGGACTGCAGGGGACGTCGCACCAGCAAGAACATCTCCCATGCAGCTAACACATAACACATAGCCGGCATGCACAACACGAGCTAGCGTATGACAGTGGAGGCAGCAAAATTAAGCAAGCACTGTTTCCTCCCTGCATCGCTTTCACTCCGGTAGTTAGCGCGACGGTGATTGCTGGGGTACACGTTAGCGTGTCTTGCTGCTGGTCGGATTGGACGCCAAATATGAATGACCCGGACACCGAGCGCACGGAGCACATGCACAGTCTACATCTACACAACAGTATAGACATACATGTGTAATGCTCAGCTTAATCAACACCCTAAAGCTTGGCATTAACTAATAACCTAAACATCATCTCAGGGCTAATAGTTTATGTATTCTCTGTGTTCTCAACTTCTAAATATATAAAAACAGTTGAGAAACGAGACATATGTATGTAGCTTCTGAAGCAGGGGTAAAATGCTCATGTGATGTGATACAGGTGTGACCAGTGGACTGTGGACCAGAGCGCATATATGACAGATCGAAGCAAAGGCTTTGCACGGTTGCCCAATCCCCACGGATTATATACGGAGTATATTGAAGCCTGCCTGTCGCATGAATTTGTACGTACTACTTGATATGTTCATTCAATTCAATTCATGGGAAGCAGGGCTAGAGAGAGGGAGGCAGGAGCACGAGATTAGTTTCTTCTTCCATTAATTTCAGACACCGCTCAAGTCCCTCTTCGACACTGTTATAGAACTACTATGCTATTTTTCACAAAAAAAAAATAAAAAAGTTACCAGTTGGGAAGTTTATTACTCCATCCATCTCAAAGGATAATTTGTTTGGCTTTTGTATATACATAGCTTTTGTTATGTATTTAAATATATGCTATGTTTATAATACATAATAAACTAAAAACTTATATCTAGAAAAGGCAAAATGAATTGTAATTGGGGATCAAGTGAGCACTAGGGCCTCCTTTCGTAGAGCTTCAGTGTCAAATTTGTAGTTTGTAAGTTTAAAAAAAAATCTCTGAGTAACATTTTTTTTAGGAAATCTGAGTATCTATTTTTGGTCTGAATTGGAAATAAAACGACTCATCAACTAGACAGACACTCTTGATCTGATTCTAGCTCTAGCTCCACAAATTCTTGGAGCTAGAGTTGTACCCAAAGAGACGCTAGCTTAATTTATCTTCTATTCTTCTTTCTCCTCTTTTCTTTTAAGCTCAGCATTTCAAGAAAACATTGCCTCAAAAAAACATTTTAAGAAAACAATGGATTGTATGCTTCCAACGAACAGGAGACTAGGAGAGAGGTACAACCCACTCCGATACATCGGTCAGCTGCCGTATCGCGTATCACGGACGTTTCCGATACGCGATACGTCGGCGATACACCATCGATACTCATTCAGTACTACTACGCCTTACTATTCCTCCCTCCTCTCTTAGATCGATTTTTTTTTCTTTATTTAGATGGCAGCAACAGGTACCAGTAGTGTATGTGTATGTGCTAAATGCTTTCAATACCAATCCAACTATTTAAGACTTATTTTATAAATTAAATTATTCTATTTAAGACTTATTTTATGTATTAAATTTAAATTCTAAATGTATCGACGTCTCAGATTAATTTAAAAATAACGTATCATATCAGTGTATCCGTATTCGATACCGATACACGTATCTGAATCGGTACAACGACACGAGGAGCTGACCAGGCTACGCACGAGACGCATGGCATGGGCACGCCTCTAAGACTGACTCCAACAATGTGACCCAAACGCATTTTGGGTCGTGCATAGTGTTTTTGGGTAGCAAAAACTGCCTCCAACAGAAGACGCATATGGGCGATGCATTTTGGATCGCACACGAATGAGAAGGCAAAGTTAGGTCCCCTCTCTCCTCGCGACTCATTCTTCTGGGGGTCCTGCGTGTGACACGTTCCCCGTGGCCACCCTCCGCCGACGAACGACGACGGTGAGGCTGGGTCGCCGCCGGTGCTGGAGGCCTCCCCTGCCGCGCGCCAAGCCGAATCGAGCCGAGGACAGGCTCCCCGGCCCTGGCGAGCTGCGCCGTGCAGGTGGCTTCTGTCCCCGGCCCGGGCGCGCGCCGCCATCGGAGCAAAGGGAGGAGAGGAGCAAGCGGGGAGCCGCCGGCGCGATGAGGAACGGACAGCGAGGTCGGGAGCACAGGTTGACCGCGGCGGCCGAGCTCCTCCCCATCCGGCGCGAGCGGTCATGGAGGCATGCCTCCTCCATCCCCGGCGGGCTCTTCCGGGGCCGAGTTCCTCCATGGTCGGGGTCAAGCTCCCCATGGCCGGGCTCCTCCATCCGGGGCCGAGCTCCTCCATGGTCGGGGTCGAGCTCCCCATGGCCGAGCTCCTCCATCCACGGCGGAGGATGTGGCGGCGCCGGAGCGGTGGGGAGCGGGGCGCGGCGAGCAGCGGCGTGAGGAGGAGTCGGCGGCAAGCAGCGGGGCAGAGGAGGTGGGCCTGCGCCGGGGAGCCTCCGACGCGGCGAGCAGCCTTGGCGGCGATCTCGACCCACGACGCCGGCGTTGGAGCGGTGAGGAGCAGGGCGCGGCGAGAAGTGGGGCAGGGGAGGCGGACCGGCGTCGGGAGCCTCCGACGCAGCGAGCAGAGGGGCGGCGTGGGATGTGCGGCGGCGGCGCAGGATGCGTCCTCTGTTGAAGAGGATGATTTTTTGGGCTACGACCCATTTACTGTGTAGGACCCAAAACATGAAATGGGTATCCTAAATGGGTCTCTACTGTTGGAGATAGCCTAAGGGTCGCTCGTGCTAATTACTTAGCCAAATTGGGCATGCACCCATAGACTTATTATTTGTTAATTGGGAGCTTTGATCCCAAAAATTTCTACTTAGACACAAATCACGTGCCGGTACTGTTCGATTCCTTCCACTTGAACAAATGGGACTGTTGGTTTAGCTCCACATGGAGCTATATTAGGCTCTGCACTCTGTAGGTCAAACTGAGAGACAGACACGATTACTTCTTTTTTTTATTTATTAGTTTCTGAATTTTTTTTTTGCAATTCTTGATTTAACAGGTTTTGGAGGGAAGGACACACTTTGGTGCATGTAGTGTTAGCTTCAACACCAAGCATTGGCGTCACGTCTCACTCCTTGAAAGCTTAATTCGCCCAAATCAGTTGCGCTCCTGTTACTGAGCACTCTGAAAGAACACAAAAAACGACACCACTTCGGCAATTTGATCATGTACTAGACTAATCATCCTTCAAAAACAGCAACTAAAAATTTGGCCTCCTTTGCCAATTTTGTCATATCTGAGCCACCAAAACATGTGTCAAACAAAATGGTTGCTCTTGCTTTAGTCCTAACAGTTTGCATAGCTGTTTCAGGTCTTCTCTTTTACCACGCAATTTTTCCAAGGCAAGTTTCACCAAACCAGTTTCTTCTGACGATGTTTCGGTTTCACCAAACTGTTCTTCATTCTGACGATATATATTTTACCGACCCCTTGACAAGGCAACGCATCAGCTTTGAGTTGACTTGCCCAACCACACTTGATGCTACTGCAGTACTCCGTAGAATACATAAAGTACAGTCATTAAGCTGCAAATACTCCTAGTTTAGCAACAAAGCTCCAGGCAGAGAAATTCCCGGGAAAAATACCCGCTACCAATCAGGAGGGGACGTGAGCGAAGCGAGGACGAGAAGGACAAGATAAAGCGGCAGCAACAGCAAGCCAGCAACAAATGATTTGGTGAGGTCGAACCATCCGTGAGGTGCCCTGTCCCTTTTCCCTCACCTTCTCCACCTCCTCGTCTTCCCCTTCCGCCTATAGATCTCTCTCTCCTCCATTAACACCTCACCGCCAAGCTCACGGAGTCGCAGTGACTCCAAGAACCGCGCGCAGCTCGTGTAGCTCGCTCATCCCCCGCGGCTTGCTGAGCTGAGCTGAGCTGAGCGGCGGCGGCAATGTCTTCCAACGGCAAGCCCACCCCGCAGCCCCCGGCCGCCGCCGGCAACGGCGCCGGCGGCCCGCCCAAGATGTACCAGCGGCCAATCTACCGCCCCCAGCAGGGCCCCGCCAAGCGCCGCCGCGGCGGGCGCTCCTGCCCGTTCAGCTGCTGCTGCTGCTTCTTCTGGACGGTCCTCGTCATCCTCCTCCTCGCCTTCATCGCCGCCGTGGTGGGCGGCGCCTTCTACCTCCTGTACCGCCCGCACCGCCCGGCCTTCACGCTCTCCGCGGCGCGCGTCACCAAGCTGAGCCTCTCCTCCTCCGCCACGGCGCCCGCGCTCACCGACGCCATCGACGTCACGCTCACCGCCAAGAACCCCAACAAGAAGCTCGTCTACCTCTACGACGACTTCGCCGTCACGGCCGCCACCGCCGCCAACGCCGTCCCGCTCGGGGAGGCCTCCGTGCCCGGGTTCTCGCACGAGGCCGGCAACATCACCGTCATCAAGGCCACCGTCTCCGCCTCTGCGCTCGCGATCGACCCCGCCGCCAGCTCCGACATCAAGAAGTCCGGCGAGTTCCCCATCACCCTCGACCTGGAGACCAAGGCCGGCGTCAAGGTGGGCGGGCTCAGGACCAAGAAGATTGGCATCCAGGTGCACTGCGAGGGCATCAAGGTGGCCGCGCCCGCGCCGGCCCCCGCGCCGGCGAAGAAGAAGAAGCTAGCGAAGGCAGCGGCCGAGGCGCCGGCGCCGGTGGCCGTCGACGACGGGGGGGGGAGGGAGGGAGCGAAGCCAGAAAGTGAGGCGAAAGGATTCTGCAGTGTGAGGCTTGAAGTATTTGTTCATTTTTTTAGTCCTTTTTTTTATTTTCACTTTGTTGTTGGTAGTGCAAGTGAAATTTGGTGATTTGTTACTTTTAACTATGTAATCCAAATTACCCGGATGTATAATTGGTAGTGACATGCAAGTGTAGTACTGTACTCTCCCCATTTTTGTGTGTTTACTCAATATGCTGATGAAGTGAACAAAGCTTCGCTCTCACTTTTCAATTTGCCATAGTGTAAGTGTAATGAGCAAAGCAATTGGGAAGGTGTGGGCTGTGTTTAGTTCCCAAAAGTTTTCCAAAATTCTCTCTCCAAACTTCACTATTTATCTATCTCATCAAATCACATCAAATCTCTCTCTTCATGCATGGAGCACTAAACATAGGTAAATAAAAAAACTAGCTGCATGGTTGTGATGTACACGACGAGACGAATTTTTCTTTTAAGCCTAGTTAGGTCATGGTAGGACAATGTTTACCACAAACAAACGAAAAGTGCTACAGTGTGCTACAGTGTCCGATGTGATAGGACAATGTTTACCACAAACAAACGAAAAGTGCTACAGTGTCCGATGTGATATTTTCACGAAACTTTCCAACTTTTTTTTTAACTAAACACAGCCATCGGTGAGGGGCTGATCTCGCCGGTGTTTGACTAAACCCATGCGTAAAAAAATATCAAATCATCGGGCTGCTTTGTCATGTGAAGGACAGTGAGGTGGAGCTGCAAGTTTGAGCAGAGGCAGAGCTCAATCCTGTGCGTTACATGACGTGACCTGTGGGGAGGGAGACACGTGAACTGTAGTGCTAGTTCTAGAAACACTGGCCACGTTGTCATTTTATTTTTTATAGAAACAGAAAAAAGGAGGCCTGCAGCAGTAGCCAGTAGTAGGGTTAAGACCCATTGTGATTAGTGAGGATAACAATACATTTTGTATTGTAGCCAGGCATGAGGAGGGTTGGTTAATCGGGATCGGCGAGTCCTTAAGTAAAGGTCAACACCATCATTAAAGCGGGCTGCGTCGTCTTTCCCCAACACGCCCAAGTGACAAAAGGGAAAGGCAGCTTACAAGAGCATCACTGCACCCCCAGCCAGACGCCTAAGTCTTGTGCTAACCACGTTTTTTTTTTGAGAGAGAGAGAGATGGAGGTAGCTTGAGAAGCGTAGAATGGTCGCCATCCTTGGATAGCAACTGCACGGCTGCATTCTTGTTTGTGGTTTGTGAACCCGGGGGGGTGATGCTCTGCTTGTCTGCCAGTGGAAAGTCCACCTCACGGGTTAGCTGGATGCTGTAGCTGACTGACAGTGGGAAAAACTAAAAGATTCTTTAGGTGGAGGCGTGGAGCTGATGAGCTGACTGGCAGTAGCAACTGGGCCTTTGACAAATAGGCCGAAGTACTCAATATGGGCTGGGTTTTCGTTGGCTGCTGCTGTCTATCTGGTAGTAGCATCGAGAAGAGGCCCAGAATCTAGAGTTGGGCCGTTGCCCTGGGCCACGCCCCATTTATCGGCGTCATCAGGAAACCTGACCGCACGCTTTCGGCCGGTGGAGCCATGCCACGTCCGGCTAACTGCGAACGCAGGCGCAGAGAGGGAAAGCAATGCCTGCGAGTTGTATCTAGCACGGGAACGGGGAAGGGGAGAAGTGCCGTGCCTGAGCGCGCCGCGGCGGTTGCTTTGCTCCGCTCCAACTTGCGCCCGGTCGGTTTCCCCGATCCGCCGGGAGGGCTCTGCCGTGGCTGGCTCCATCCTCCATGTGACGATGAAGACCGACCTCGCCGGAAGTGCCCGACGATACTACGGTGGTTGGACTTGGACGGCGACGTCACCACCCACCGCCCGCCTTCCGGTTGCCGTTTCTCCTTCTTTTTCTCCCGGTCAAAAGCAGAACAGCACAGCTACCGCGAGTAAATACTCTACTCCTACTAGTTGCCTGGACTACGGCTGGATGGATGCGTCGTACAGTACAGTAGTATGCTGCTATTTTCGCAAAGCTGTTAGGCTATCCGCACTCATGTTCCTCTATTTATTTCCTCTAAACAGAATATTCTATCCTACTCATCAAGATTCTTTTCTTTATACCAATTTCTTCCGCACTCATATTTCCTCTATACTCCCTCTTTTCCATTTTTTTTCCACCACGCCCCTCTTCTTCTCCCCACGCCGCCCGCCGCCCCCTCCATTTTTTCCCTGCCGCTCCCTCTTCTTCTTCCCACGCCGCCCGCCGCCGTCCTCTCCACCGCGCCCACCGGAGAACCCCGCCCACGGCTTCCCCTCCCTTCCCCGCGCTCCCTCCTCCTCACCGCATCCCTCCCGCGCTGCCGCCTCCTCCCCACCATCCCCTCCGTTGCCCTCGCCATCCGCGCCGCCGCCGCCTCCTCCCTACCGCGCCGCCTCCTCCCCACCATTCCCCACCCACGCCGCCGCCTCGTCCCCACCACTCTCCACCCGCGCCGCCGCCGCCTCCTCACCATCCCCTCTCCATGGCGGTGGCGCTGCAGTCGGGCGGGGAGGCTCCCTCTCCTCCATGGCCCGCGCTGGCCGAGCGGCCCAGCTGCGCCGAGGAGGAGTGCGACCACCAGCAGCGCCGCGGTGGAGCGGACGTGTGAAAGTCCTTGTTTAGTTTTGGTAATTGAGTGACAACTTAGGTGGACTAATATGTGTTTAAGTGAAATACACAGGTGATTAGTCCACAGGTGATTATGTGATGAAGGAGCTCATTGCATATGGGACATGACATGGAGTCATGTGACTAAGTGGAGAAGATCAAGACAAGACTTGGTTTGACGGACCGGTTGCAAGTGTGAAGGGCAAGTCAGAAGCTAAGTGCTGGAAAGCGTGGCGCGATGCTTGAGTAATGACTTGGCGCCGATGAACTGCAACGGTGAAGAGCAAGTGAAATCAAGATCGATGAACCAATAAGTCGCATGATGATATGAAGTGGATCATATCATTTGTGATGATGTTGGTGCATGTGTTGCATCAACATTGGAGAAGATGAAATGGAATGCGCAAGGCAAAGGTATAACCAATAGGCATTTCATTTAACCGGTCATAGGTGAGTAGAGAAGTTTATGACCGGATTTAGGATAGATGACCGTACTATCAAGAGGAGCAAACTTGTTTGCATATCGGTCATATAGTGCCACTTGAGAGATCTAACTTTGCGATGTTGCTAAGATCAAGTGGCGTGGTGAAGAGAGTGAAAAACCCTTTGAGAAATGTTTATGAAAATGCTAACTCACTCACATAAGATGGTATACTTGTGGGGTTGGCACATTTGCAAAGGGGTTGAAGTTTGGTTGATGGTTATGGCTTAGTGTGATCTTGGTTTGCAATT
>OAMR01000069.1:345513-359154 GCA_900205405.1 Echinochloa crus-galli
CGACTGGCTTGGTTGATTTCCTTCCATATGCGTGAGTGCTGCAGGCCCAACTGGATATCAGCAGAATCGATCTCGAGTCCTAGCCCAACTCGTCTTGGCATGCAGATAGGAGAAGGAACGCCGATCTGTCGTGAGACCGGAAAAGAAATAATCTGAGTGCCTTCCGTTCTGGCTGAAGACAGTGCCGCTGCTAGGATTTGGCCAGGAGGTGCAGGTCGTGGGAGAGTTTCACCAGGGAAAGGAAAATAGCTTCTTCTTCTTTTTTTTAGGCGATAGAAAAAAAAATAGAAAACTAGATAGATGGATTTTGAACCAGACTAAATTCAGGAAAAGAACTAGATAAACAAATAGGAAGAGTGACATATGAAGGGAACAGTGTATGCTTAGCATATTATTTTAATAATTTGATTTCATGCCATGGTACAATGGTATAGAAACAATAATTTAGATACTATACCATTGCAATAACATAAATTCAAATAATAAAATAATATTTAATTTACAGTGGTCAACACAGTAACTATAGAGATTATTGAACAGAAAAACTGGTATTGTGCCTTTAATACATGACATGGGATGAACTGATATCAAGACAGTTTGCCGTTGCAGTAAGTTAGGCAAGAAAGAATGCAAACTTGTTAAATCGATGGACATACGTGATTATCCATAGATTGACAGAAGGGATTATATGCAACAGCTTGCTTGGGATATATACCATTGGTAATGTGCAGGTACGTGTATGGGCTTTGCATGTTTGCTTGCATGCAGAAACAAACAAGCCGACACAATAGGCTTAGATAATGAATAGAGAAGAGAGATAATTCTTGCAGAGCAGCTCACCGACGGAGAAGGGAGGCGGTGATACGCAGGAGCAACAACAGTTCTCGATTCCTGTCGCAGCGGTGGTGCTTCTGGTACAGGATAGATTCAAACGGCAAACGTGCTTCAGGACGATGTCAGAGTAGTTCTCCCTGGTGCTGGCAACCCTCGTCGGCGATCATCAAACGCAGCAGGACCACACATGTCAGAGCATGAGGCGCAAGTTTGACAACACAGATGAGAGGCGGTAGAGGTCTATCCTTAGGCCGAAATGATTCAAAGAATTTTCCGCCGCAGAGCAAAACTATTCTAAATAATACAGAAATATAGCAACATGAATGCATCCGACAATTTATTTAACCTATGTCATTTTATTTTATTTAGAAAAAGTAATTGTTTTCCTTTACTAAATTCCCTGTTGTTATATAAACCTTGGAAAAATTTAAAAAAAATAAGAGAAAATCATTGTTGTAATTGTACTACCTATTCACATGCCAAATCCAAAAATTTGGGGTGTGACAACCGTCTGATGATCCTTGGCAGTGAGGCCGGCGGGATCCCTGACACCGCGTTCGCGCTCCTCGATGGCACGGCCGGCGTGGTACCCGACGCCGTCCTCTTGCTCAACCAGATCGGGGTCTCTACGTGCAAGGCATCCTACATCCACGAGCATGTCCGAATTGAGCTCCGATGAAGATGAATCGAGCTCGAGCATAGGCGCATCAAGCTTCATTGAGGATGAATCGAGCTCGAGCATGGTCGAATCGGGCTCCCACTCATCGTCGTCATCTCGCTCGGTGGCCTCAGGCTTGAATTGCTTGATGCGGGCCTACATCGCAGTGGCACTGGCTTCTCTGCTGCCTGCTCCTTTTTTCCCTCGCTGAGCATAATCCAAGCATCAAGAGCACCTACAGCTTTCCAATCCAAGGCGAATAAACAAGCGAGGTATGAAAATTCCCTCGCGACTCTCTCTAATTTCTCTCTCCATTTTTGGTCAAGTATTTTCAATATGGTTGCTGCAGTTTGTAGAGCACTCACCGCCGCAGCAGCCGCAAATCATGCCACAACACGGTGGATCTCGCCGACCTCAGGGAAGCGGCTGCCCTTGCAGATCTGTTAGATCTTGCCGAAATCTAACAGAGCCGATAACTTGGTCCATACTAGATCTTAGCCCACCGCATGGCTCATGACCTAACAGAGGAACCTTCTTGAAACCACAACTTAAATCCACCGGATGATACTAAGCATGGTAACAAGACTACTTGCATCAAAGCTTAAATCCACCGCATGATACTAAGCATGATACAAGGTTGCCGGTACTTACGGAGGTCGACGGATCGATGACTCCTCTCGAAGAACTCGACGACTCGACTAAAGGACTCGATGTTGGCACGGGGCCGGTTTGTTGTATGATTGATTGTCTCCCTTTTACAATTGCCATGGGCTTATATTTATACCCAGGTCTTGATACAACTCCCAGTCGGACACGACTGCAATACTTATCCTAAAATAGACTATGAATCTTCGTGTCCATGTCACATTCCTTGTTGAACCGGCCTTTCCTTTTATTCCACGTCATCACGCCTTCCCGAGTACTCTTTCCATACGATCAGTGCTTCTGCCGAATGACGACGTGTTCCCGACCGCAGAGCGTTTCCTGCCGAATGCTTCACCTTTGCCGAATGATAACGCGCTCCCGACCGCAGAGCGTCTCCTGCCGAATGCTCCAGCAAAGCCTCCTAGCCGAATGGTATCTTTCCACCAAATCTGGCCCACATGTCAGCTTCTTCCCGGTGCCAATTTTTGGTGTCAACACATGCCCCTTCGATTTCGGGATAAAGGTGATCTTTATCTCGGAATCGACCACAAGCACCAAACATTCTCAAGCCAACTCTACTCGACATCCGCCATTCTCCTTTGAATCCACGAGGCTTCCGCTCAGATCCGTACTCTAGGTCATCAGCGTTTCAAGACTCAACCTCTTCATGGCGAATCAAGATTTCGCACTTCAGGTAAATTTTAATCTCTCCAAGCTCATTTGGCAATCTTTTCTTGATTCCTGTCTCAAATCTCTTTATCCTTTTCCATGCTTGACAGGCCCTAGCTGCCGAAATCCTCATCCCTGTTGAAGAGAAATCTCCATCGTATTTTCTCGGCCCTGTAGGGAACTCAGATCCCTCTGAATTCATCGCAGCCGAATCCCAAAGGATCCCGTTCAAGATCTCTCTGGCCAATCCTCACAAGTGGCAAGACACTTTCAAGAACTGGCCTCTGCCCCCGATTGCAGGCTGGATGAATTGGTACAATTCGCAGTAAACAAAGAATGCATAGGCCGAAAGCAGCACCCGTCAAGCATGATAGCAAACAAGTTAATCCACCGCATGATACGACTTGTTTGTGACCACGCCACTAATCAGATTAGATTAATCCACCGCATGATACAATCTAATCATGAAAAGCTAAAAGCACTCAATGTTTAGTTACGAACCCACAACACAGTCACGAATTTACATTGAAAACAAGAATGCATAGGCCGAAAGCAGCACCCGTCAAGCATGATAACAAAACAAGTTAATCCACCGCATGATACGACTTGTTTGTGACCACGCCACTAATCAGATTAGATTAATCCACCGCATGATACAATCTAATCATGAAAAGCTAAAAGCACTCAATGTTTAGTTACGAACCCACAACACAGTCACGAATTTACATTGAAAACAAGAATGCATAGGCCGAAAGCAGCACCCGTCAAGCATGATAACAAAACAAGTTAATCCACCGCATGATACGACTTGTTTGTGACCACGCCACTAATCAGATTAGATTAATCCACCGCATGATACAATCTAATCATGAAAAGCTAAAAGCACTCAATGTTTAGTTACGAACCCACAACACAGTCACGAATTTACATTGAAAACAAGAATGCATAGGCCGAAAGCAGCACCCGTCAAGCATGATAACAAAACAAGTTAATCCACCGCATGATACGACTTGTTTGTGACCACGCCACTAATCAGATTAGATTAATCCACCGCATGATACAATCTAATCATGAAAAGCTAAAAGCACTCAATGTTTAGTTACGAACCCACAACACAGTCACGAATTTACATTGAAAACAAGAATGCATAGGCCGAAAGCAGCACCCGTCAAGCATGATAACAAAACAAGTTAATCCACCGCATGATACGACTTGTTTGTGACCACGCCACTAATCAGATTAGATTAATCCACCGCATGATACAATCTAATCATGAAAAGCTAAAAGCACTCAATGTTTAGTTACGAACCCACAACACAGTCACGAATTTACATTGAAAACAAGAATGCATAGGCCGAAAGCAGCACCCGTCAAGCATGATAACAAAACAAGTTAATCCACCGCATGATACGACTTGTTTGTGACCACGCCACTAATCAGATTAGATTAATCCACCGCATGATACAATCTAATCATGAAAAGCTAAAAGCACTCAATGTTTAGTTACGAACCCACAACACAGTCACGAATTTACATTGAAAACAAGAATGCATAGGCCGAAAGCAGCACCCGTCAAGCATGATAACAAAACAAGTTAATCCACCGCATGATACGACTTGTTTGTGACCACGCCACTAATCAGATTAGATTAATCCACCGCATGATACAATCTAATCATGAAAAGCTAAAAGCACTCAATGTTTAGTTACGAACCCACAACACAGTCACGAATTTACATTGAAAACAAGAATGCATAGGCCGAAAGCAGCACCCGTCAAGCATGATAACAAAACAAGTTAATCCACCGCATGATACGACTTGTTTGTGACCACGCCACTAATCAGATTAGATTAATCCACCGCATGATACAATCTAATCATGAAAAGCTAAAAGCACTCAATGTTTAGTTACGAACCCACAACACAGTCACGAATTTACATTGAAAACAAGAATGCATAGGCCGAAAGCAGCACCCGTCAAGCATGATAACAAAACAAGTTAATCCACCGCATGATACGACTTGTTTGTGACCACGCCACTAATCAGATTAGATTAATCCACCGCATGATACAATCTAATCATGAAAAGCTAAAAGCACTCAATGTTTAGTTACGAACCCACAACACAGTCACGAATTTACATTGAAAACAAGAATGCATAGGCCGAAAGCAGCACCCGTCAAGCATGATAACAAAACAAGTTAATCCACCGCATGATACGACTTGTTTGTGACCACGCCACTAATCAGATTAGATTAATCCACCGCATGATACAATCTAATCATGAAAAGCTAAAAGCACTCAATGTTTAGTTACGAACCCACAACACAGTCACGAATTTACATTGAAAACAAGAATGCATAGGCCGAAAGCAGCACCCGTCAAGCATGATAACAAAACAAGTTAATCCACCGCATGATACGACTTGTTTGTAACCACGCCACTAATCAGATTAGATTAATCCACCGCATGATACAATCTAATCATGAAAAGCTAAAAGCACTCAATGTTTAGTTACGAACCCACAACACAGTCACGAATTTACATTGAAAACAAGAATGCATAGGCCGAAAGCAGCACCCGTCAAGCATGATAACAAAACAAGTTAATCCACCGCATGATACGACTTGTTTGTAACCACGCCACTAATCAGATTAGATTAATCCACCGCATGATACAATCTAATCATGAAAAGCTAAAAGCACTCAATGTTTAGTTACGAACCCACAACACAGTCACGAATTTACATTGAAAACAAGAATGCATAGGCCGAAAGCAGCACCCGTCAAGCATGATAACAAAACAAGTTAATCCACCGCATGATACGACTTGTTTGTAACCACGCCACTAATCAGATTAGATTAATCCACCGCATGATACAATCTAATCATGAAAAGCTAAAAGCACTCAATGTTTAGTTACGAACCCACAACACAGTCACGAATTTACATTGAAAACAAGAATGCATAGGCCGAAAGCAGCACCCGTCAAGCATGATAACAAAACAAGTTAATCCACCGCATGATACGACTTGTTTGAGACCACACCACTAATCAGATTAGATCAATCCACCGCATGATACAATCTAATCGTGAAAGGCTAAAAGCATTCATTGTCCAATGCAAACCCACGAACACACGTTCACTCGTGAGAGCACTACCGAATGCGGCTATTTAGCCGAATCGGGGTCCATGGCGAAGGAACAAGCCTAATCGGTAAAGATAAATCTATCAGATCGAATCGAATTCTAATCCACCGGATGATTAGCTCTAAGACGACCCAAAAACCTGCATCTACCGCATGATACCCGGTTCTGTCAAGATCTACACGATGCCGACAAGCTTGAACCCGCGACACGTAGCAACCTAGATCGGTTTCGGATTCGGCTATGAGGGGATAAGTCGTCGCACCGTAAAGTAAAGCCGATTCTAGCCGATCTAGATTGGGCAAAGGTGTGTTGCATTGAATTAAGCACATAGTAAAAAAGGAGCAACACGGGGTAACTTAATGAATCTGCTAGATCTTGCCAGAATCTAACAGAGCCGATAACTTGGTCCATACTAGATCTTAGCCCACCTCAATCGTACAACAAACCGGCCCCGTGCCAACATCGAGTCCTTTAGTCGAGTCGTCGAGTTCTTCGAGAGGAGTCATCGATCCGTCGACCTCCGTAAGTACCGGCAACCTTGTATCATGCTTAGTATCATGCGGTGGATTTAAGCTTTGATGCAAGTAGTCTTGTTACCATGCTTAGTATCATCCGGTGGATTTAAGTTGTGGTTTCAAGAAGGTTCCTCTGTTAGGTCATGAGCCATGCGGTGGGCTAAGATCTAGTATTATCTTGCCATGGGAAATACAATTAGACTCAAGGAGAATAAAGTTGCAAAAGGATTTAAGTTCTAAAGATTATAAAGATTTAATGATGGATGAATTAGAAGATTTGCATATGATTCGTCTCAGGGCCTTGGAGAATAAAACCTGGATATAGGCCTTACAAGCAACCACCCCGAAAAATCTACAAGGAAGAAGTGTTGGCCGATGTGAAAAAGGAGATTGAAAGATTACTAGATGCAAATTTCATTCGGCCCTGTAAATACGCGGATTGGATCTCTAATATTGTTCCTGTCTATAAGAAAAATGGAAAGATGAGGGTTTGCATAGACTTTAGAGACTTAAACAAGGCTACACCCATGGATGGATATTGTTTGAGTTCCTGGTGAAAGAAGGCCGAATCAAATTGCCAGAGGGGCATTCTATGCTTCGGCCCGATGGAGTGAAAGATAAGAGGTACTGTGGGTTTCATGATAGAAATTCTCATTCCATTAATGAATGCAGAGTCTTTAGGATGAAGATTCAGAAAGCTATCCAGGAAGGACATTTGAAATTCGACAACAAAATGAAACTGGACAGTAACCCTTTCCCTCAGAATATGATCGGGTTCTCAGTTAATATGGTAAATGTTGTTCCATCTGGAGAAAAGGGAAGATTGAAAGTTTTAACCTCAAAGAAGGCAGGGCAGGATGGCAAACTGACTGGCACGCTTCCGGATTCGAAAGCCCGGGCCACGTTTGAAGCCAGCTTTGTTCGGCTTGCTGTGTGCTTGGCGTGAGGTGCGGATTTTACGCTGGTCAGTAATGAAGAATCGGTAAGGTGGTGATACCGCTGGACTTCGATTAAGAGAGAACATGATAGATGGGGCTGACTTGCAAAAGGGAGACACGTGATAACAAAGGATGCCGAATGTGCTTGAGGGATTAAAAGCTCACCTGGAGGACAAGATCTTGGTTCGCCATTTGAAGATTGGAGCTTGAAAGATGCAACGAACTAGGATTTGAGTTTGGAAGGCGCGCTCCGAGGATTCGGAAGCGGAAAGCGAATGTCGAACAGATTCAGCTTGAAGTGTTGGGGATTCCTGGTCAATTCCGAGATAAAAGTATCCTTTATCCCGAAATTGAAGGGGCATGTGTTGACACCAAAAATTGGCACCAGGAAGAGGCTGACATGTGGGCCGGATTTGGTGGAAGGATGCCATTCGGCTAAGGGAATTTCTCTGAAGCATTCGGCAAAGGCACTCTGCGGTCGGGAACGCGTCATCATTCGGCAGAGGCGTTATTCCGCAGGCGAAAAGAAGTAACATTCAAGAGGGCGTGATGACGTGGATCAATATAAGGAAAAGGCCGGTTCGAACAAGGAAAGCAATATGGGCACGAAGATTCGTCATTTATTTTTAGAAACGAGTGTTGTAGTCGTGTCCGACTAGGAGTTGTATCAAGACCTGGGTATAAATATAAACCCATGGCAGTTGTAAAAGGATATACAATCAATCGTACAACAAACCGGCCCCGTGCCAACATCGAGTCCTTTAGTCGAGTCGTCGAGTTCTTCGAGAGGAGTCATCGATCCGTCGACCTCCGTAAGTACCGGCAACCTTGTATCATGCTTAGTATCATGCGGTGGATTTAAGCTTTGATGCAAGTAGTCTTGTTACCATGCTTAGTATCATCCGGTGGATTTAAGTTGTGGTTTCAAGAAGGTTCCTCTGTTAGGTCATGAGCCATGCGGTGGGCTAAGATCTAGTATGGACCAAGTTATCGGCTCTGTTAGATTTCGGCAAGATCTAGCAGATTCATTAAGTTACCCCGTGTTGCTCCTTTTTTACTATGTGCTTAATTCATGCAACACACCTTTGCCCAATCTAGATCGGCTAGAATCGGCTCTGCTTTACGGTGTGACGACTTATCCCCTCATAGCCGAATCCGAAACCGATCTAGGTTGCTACGTGTCGCGGGTTCAAGCTTGTCGGCATTGTGTAGATCTTGACAGAACCGGGTATCATGCGGTAGATGCAGGTTTTTGGGTCGTCTTAGAGCTAATCATCCGGTGGATTAGAATTCGATTCGATCTGATAGATTTATCTTTACCGATTAGGCTTGTTCCTTCGCCATGGATCCCGATTCGGCTAAATAGCCGTATTCGGCAGTGCTCTCATGAGTGAACTTGTGTTCGTGGGTTTGCATTGGACAATGAATGCTTTTAGCCTTTCACGATTAGGTTGTATCATGCGGTGGATTGATCTAATTTGATTGGTGGTGTGGCCTCAAACGAGTTGTATCATGCGGTGGATTAACTCGTTCGTTGTCATGCTTGACGGGTGCTGCTTTCGGCCTATGCATTCTTGTTTTCAATGTAAATTCGTGACTGTGTTGTGGGTTCGTAACTAAACATTGAGTGCTTTTAGCTTTTCATGGTTAGATTGTATCATGCGGTGGATTAATCTAATCTGATTAGTGGCGTGGTTACAAACAAGTCGTATCATGCGGTGGATTAACTTGTTTTGTTATCATGCTTGACGGGTGCTGCTTTCGGCCTATGCATTCTTTGTTTACTGCGAATTTATGATCATGTTTCACCCTTTTATTTATTTATCATGCTCTGTTTCTCGTTAATCGGCTATGAGTACGTGTTCATTCGGTTGAAAGCCGATCTTTCGTCATGCTTACGTCACGCATTCGGCAGTGCGCTCCTTGCGTGCCTTGCCGATTGCCGAATGAGGTTTTAACTGCCGACAGATAGCTTCCCTGTAGCTATATGTCTTTCGAGATTGGCTTCAACGCCGCAAACATGGAACTGTCTGGTCTCACCCGGCACGTTCCAGGTTTTAATCTAAACGTTTTTATCCCTTTGTTAGTTTTCAGGCAAACTGAATGGCACGCTTCCGGATTCGAAAGCCCGGGCCACGTTTGAAGCCAGCTTTGTTCGGCTTGCTGTGTGCTTGGCGTGAGGTGCGGATTTTACGTCAACAGGTGGCTTTACCCTTTTTTGGACGCTTGTACAGTGGGAAAAGAAGAGAGAACCGGGCCGGGTCGGGTCGGGTCGGGGGGTGGTTGGTTTTGGCGCGGCTCGCTCCGTCGCTTTCAGTCCTGTCTCTCTCCGCCGTATCGGATCGGCGCCGTGCCTGCCGTGTGGCGTCGTGGGCACGGGCAGGCCGGGGTCCCGTCGTCCGGTCGTGCCGTCCATGGAAACGCGCTGGTGGAAATGGGCACTGGCTCCTTGTTATGTTATGGTCTGGATCAAGACGCGGAATCGGTTGGTTGGTTTGGTTCGGTTCCCTGTTGTTTTCAAACTCGTTCACATCACAGATGACACGCCCGTGCAGCGGTAGCGGTGCGGTGCAGCCGCAAAAGTGGCCTGCTACCTTCCTGTGATCCTGTCCACGTCCTCGGTGGAATGAAATCCGGATCGTGTTTCTTTCCACCCGAGAAAAATATTTTTAAAGAGAATCTTCCATATACAGAGAGTAATAAATAAAATCTATTTGTAAAATCTATTTATGAATGAGTGTAACTTTACGTGACGAATCTAATGAATCCACGTTTTGCTACAGTGACGTTACATTAGTCATTCTCTAATCGTGCGGTCAAAGGCCTCCCATTAGATATGTCTCGTGAAATAGTTCAATATTGTGACGTAAAATAGTTTAATATTATGAAGTTAATTTTATAAACTGACTTTATTTAGTACTCCATGTATGGAAGATTCCCTCCGTCCCAGTATGTAAGTATTTGTATGGTTCAAATTTTTTGCCAAAATGTAAGCATTCCTACAGATAAGACAAAATCAAATGTGTTGGTAGGGTAGGTGAGAGTTGGTGGGTAGTGTAAAATGAGGGGTATAGAGGTCTTTTAACAGTTCTGTTGTTCCTTGAGTTTGAATGTTTGGAATGCTAATATTATGGGACGGCCCGCAGGCGAGGCGACTGGCTCGCCTAATATTCTTTTTTATAAGACCGTGCCATTGACTACTCGCTAAACGTAGTACGATCACAGTGTCTTGTCGTAGTCGTTTTTTTTATCAACTGTCGTAGTCGTTGATGAACCCGAACGAAGGTTCAGGTTCAGGAAGGCGCGAACACGCCCGGGGTGAGCTAGCAGCGTCATGCGCGCAGGACCTGCCTGCCTGCCTAACCCGTCGGCCTCAATCGGCGTCGCGCCGTGCGGCCGTGCCAGTGCCGGTGCCGCTGCCCCCGCGCCGTGCGGCCGGACGGGCGGAGCTCCAGGTCCCCGCACCGCGTGCGCGTGGTCCGGGTCCGGTCCGGCCAGTCCAGTCCCCATCGGCCGTACGGACTGGCTGGCTCCCCGTCCCCTGGACCCTTGTGGTGGTGGATGGATTCGGTCGGGGCCGGGAGCCCTGGACCGTGCGTCCGTGCAGTGCGCGCGTTCCTCCGGTCGGCGCACGAACGGGCGTGCGCGGTTTCCACGGACCGACGACGTGCGGTGTTGCACGGCACCGTACCAACCACCACACGATGACGCGGTCGGTTTCCATGATGGGTCGGCTACCACGATACGGTACCCCACAACTCGCCTGCGCTGCGGCGTGCCGAGTGATCGATCTCTGTAGACCGACCTGCCAGCCCGTGTCGCGCGGACGTGGAGTGCTCTCGGGCCGCTGGATCCGATCCGATTCGAACGGGGAAGGCCGGGAAACCTGAGGAGCAACGGACAAGCAGAGCAAAGCAGCTTGCACCGAGGACTGGAGGCCGTGGAGGTGGTGATGAGAAAGGAGGCGCAGGCGCGGCAGGTCTTTGTGGCAGGGCAGCACCCAGCCAGACCCTGGCGTCGGCCTGGCCGCCTGGCTGCTGCAGCCTTTAGACCGCTGCTGCTGCGTCTGCGTGGTTTAAGGCCTGCCTTTGTGCCGTCACAGCATGAGCGATCCGGCCGTCTTCCATCGGCTGCCGCTGCACACCTTCAGGCATCACGCCATCGCCAGCCATGGCGGGGTGGGCGGATGAGGTGAGCCATCGGCTGCACAGCGCGCCAGCGCCTGCTCTCAACAGTGATAGGTACAGTACGTAGATAGCGCGATAGCGGCAGGGCCCGCGGGTTAAGTGAAATGGAACTAGCAGGCTGCTCGCAGCTCGCTCATCCACGCCCATGCGGATGCGGTGGTTCTAGCTAGTATCACCCAGCGCTGGCTGGCTGGACTTTGCATGCATTGCTTGCTAGCCACGGCCTACACGATGGACTAGATCGAATGCTGTACGTAGGCCGTCACGAGACTCGCATCGCATCGGACCAGGGGCGAAGCTAGAGCATATTGGAGGGGGGTGCACCACTTCATCCCCAAGTATAGAAATACGCATGGTGTTTAAACAATATGCCATGAATTACGCATATGCAACAGCGATGAAAACTTGAAAACGTCAACAAATTAGAAGTATCGATAATAATGGTCACCATTTATCAAAGACAAAGATAATATCAATCACTTAGTTCAGTTAATGACAAAATGCCAATATCATGAAAAAAGATAGGCTTACATAGAAAATCCAAAATATGTGATCCAACTTCAGAATCTCACTTGCCTAAAAAAAGAGAACACACAGGTCAGATTTTTGGCTAAGAAATTGTAGAACTAATTATTCCATACAAAATAGATGCATTGCATTACCTTTCAGAGATCATATTTACGCCCTTTTCTTTTTTCTATTTTCCTCTTCTAGATCCAGCTGTGGCGTTCGCGCTCGGCGCTCCCCAACGTCGACGGCAGTGCGCCGGAGCAGCCGCGGGCGGTGCCGCCGGACGCGCACCAGCGGAGCTTCCCCCGGCGGCGAGCTGGCAGGCCCGTGTGAGCCCGGCCAGCTTCTTTGCAAGCGCCGCGCCGCGGTGGAGCTCCCTCCGGCGGCGAGCGAGCGCACCTGTGCGGGAGCGCAGCTGCGGACCTTCCCCGAAGGTGAGCTCACGCCGTGGGGAAATTGGCAGTGGAGCTCATTTTTTATCTTTTTTTTGTATAACTTTTTATTTATGATTGTTTTGTTTCCAAAGTTTTTGCTACAACGTTTTGTTTGGAAAAATTTTGCTCATACATATTTACTTCCAAAATTTTTTCTTCAAACATTTGTGTATTTTCCCAAAGTTTTTTTTGCTATAATTTTTATTCTCGATGTTTTTTTTCAAAGTTTTGTCATATATTTTTTGTCTCTTTAATTCGGTTCATAACATTTCTTCTAAATTTTTGTTCTCAAACTTTTTTATCTTTATCTTTCTGAAAATTTTGTTTGAAACTTTTTGTCAAAAATATTTTTGTTCAGAAACTTTTTTCATTTTTGTATAAGTTTTTATTTGTGATTGTTTTGTTTCCAAAGTTTTTGCTACTGTATGTTTTTTTTCGGAAATTTTGCTCATACATATTTACTTCCGAAATTTTTCTTCAAACATTTTTTTATTTTCTCAAAGTTTTTTGCTATAATTTTTATTCTGAATGTTTATGTTTAGTTTTGTCCTATATATTTTTTGTCTCTTTAATTCTGTCGAGAACATTTCTTCTAAATTTTTGTTCTTCAACTTTTTTATCTTTATCTTTTTCTGAGAATTTTGTTTGAAACTTTTTGTCAAAAATATTTTTGTTGATAAACTTTTCTTTGTTGTATAACTTTTTATTTGTGATTGTTTTGTTTCCAAAGTTTTTCCTACTGTATGTTTTTTTTCGGAAATTTTGCTCATACATATTTACTTCCGAAATTTTTCTTCAAACATTTTTTTATTTTCTCAAAGTTTTTTGCTATAATTTTTATTCTGAATGTTTATGTTTAGTTTTGTCCTATATATTTTTTGTCTCTTTAATTCTGTCGAGAACATTTCTTCTAAATTTTTGTTCTTCAACTTTTTTATCTTTATCTTTTTCTGAGAATTTTGTTTGAAACTTTTTGTCAAAAATATTTTTGTTAATAAACTTTTTTCATTTTTGTATAAGTTTTTATTTGTGATTGTTTTGTTTCCAAAGTTTTTCCTACTGTATGTTTTTTTTCGGAAATTTTGCTCATACATATTTACTTCC
>OAMR01000069.1:360142-377981 GCA_900205405.1 Echinochloa crus-galli
ATCTCTCTCCTCATGCATGGAGTATTAAACGTGGGTAAATAAAAAAAACTAGTTACATGGTTTTGATGTACACGACGAGACGAATCTTTTGAGACTAGTTAGGTCATGGTAGGACAATGTTTACTACAAACAAACAAAAAGTGCTACAGTATCCGATGTGACTTTTTCACTTCACTTTTCACATTTTCTCAGGAACTAAACACCCCCTTATTGCAAGGGAAGGGGTCCGTCCGATGCAGGGGCGAAGCCCAGTTAGACACCGTGGGTGCCTATGCACCCAGGCCCAAAACAAAAATTAGTAGTAACTAACATTTTTCACCGTACAGGCACCCCCCTGCCCCAAATTAGTGCACCCCCCCACCAGGCCTCCGAGCAGCACTCAGATGAAACTGCAGCCCAAGATAGGAAGCCCAAAATGGCAAAACACAACAACAAATTAGTGACAGCCGCCCAGCCCAGCTATCTCCTCCTCTCCGTGAAAAATAGATCGCTCCCCCTCTTCTCTCGCCCAGCACCCGACCGATTCGTCTCCCTTGCGACGACTCTGCTGCTGCCCTACTCGACGGCTCTGGTCCTCCCCATGGATGCGTCATCTCCTGCTTGTTAGTTACTACTAATTTTTGTTTTGGGCCTGGGTGCATAGGCACCCACGGTGTCTAACTGGGCTTCGCCCCTGCATCGGACGGACCCCTTCCCTTGCAATAAGGGGGTGTTTAGTTCCTGAGAAAATGTGAAAAGTGAAGTGAAAAAGTCACATCGGATACTGTAGCACTTTTTGTTTGTTTGTAGTAAACATTGTCCTACCATGACCTAACTAGTCTCAAAAGATTCGTCTCGTCGTGTACATCAAAACCATGCAACTAGCTTTTTTATTTACCCACGTCTAGTACTCCATGCATGAGGAGAGAGATTTGATGTGATAGGTGAATAGTGAAGTTTGAAGAGAAAATTTTTAAAAGTTTAATGATGTGATCGGGAACTAAATAGACCCTAGGAACCTAGCATAGCATAGCATAGCCTTGGTATTCGCCTTCTCGGCCTCAAACTGTCAGCAGGCAGAAGAGGCTCATCCGCACCGGCTGAGGCCTTGTTTAGATGTTGAAATTGGGGTTGTGAATTTGGGAGTATGATGTCACTTCGTAATCATTGCGTCACTGTAGCATTTCGTTTGTATGTGCGAAAAATTGCCCAAAAATTGATTAATTAGGTTCAAAATGTTCGTCTCGCAGAGTACAACAAAACTATGCAATTAGTTTTTGATTTCATCTATATTTATTACTCCATGTATGTTATGACATTTTGATGTGATGGAGAATCTTCTTTTTGCATAATGAATTTGGGAGTTCCTTTTTCATCTAAACAAGGCCTGACTGACGCATTGTTGTGCAGAATGCTGAATGCCCATGCCGAAATGGACACGGACTGTCACCGTTCAACTATACAAAAGTCCAACTTTCATGAGCTGTAGTAAGCTAGTAGCTGCCAGCATATTAATATCGGCGAAGAACAAGTTGATTGAGCGTGTTTTGCAGTCCTTAAACGGCTTAACCGCGCACTCTCCAACCGTTACATAACAGCTACAGCCTTCGGAAATCTGAAGCAGTCCTCCTCTCTCGCCCACCCGGCCCGTGGGTCGATTCAGCCCATGCTTCCAGTTTCGTTCACAGGCTGATTTTAGCCCACCGTTTATCAGCCATAGACGGGCCGGGCCGGACCGTGATTCTTTCATCTTTTGTCAGACAAGTGTCAACACAGAAAAACTAGCAGTACACATTCTCAAAAAAAAGGGAAAAAATAGCAGTACAAGTCTCAAAAAAAAAAACTAGCAGTATAACAAGAAGAAAAATCTGTCAGTAACAGACTTTCAGAACAGGTTTTACAAACAAAGCCCCGTCCGTCACAAACACATGGGTTCAACACAAAGCTGTGCTTCTTATCCAGTATCCTTTTGCTTCTGCTAATCATCAACCTTACGATCTGTCTTAGAACGCCGCGCGGATGAGACGACACTCATCATCGAAAGACTGGAAGCCATAGGGTGGATCGTTATTCGCCTGCATGGTCCTCAATCATGATCCAGGCTTCTTCAACTCCACTCATCGAAGAAGCTGCATGTACATTCAGGCCGCTACTAAAGAACAATGTCCATTCTTCAGTCGTTGTATCCAGAAACAAAAAAAGTCGTTGGGTTCCAAGATACGTATACTGCCAACTGGTATACGTAGCACGAAAGAACAAAAGACGAAAGATGAAACGGACAGGCTGAATCTCTGAAACCTTTTGAAAAATAAGAGAACGCTTTCAGTTGCTACGCTCTTTTGTTTGTCTTCTCCTGCGAAAAGGAAAAGACTCAAAGAGAAAACACCATGAATGGAAGCTTCCTGGTCAAGCCCCTTGAGTTCAGGATCAGTTAGGAGCCAGGACCAGCCACTGTCTGTTGCTGCTACTGCTACTGGCATCTACCACCACTCAACTGCGCCTTCAGTTTTCAACAGATGCATCATTGATCGATCTCCATCATATCATCCAGAACTTTGCTGAGTGCTGAGGCTGCAGGATAGAGAGACATGGATAGATAGATGGGTAGAATTGCGAGGCAAGGCAAGGCGATTAAAGCTAGCGACGACCGCAATGATCGCTGGTTCCTTGTGCCTTTGCGGGGGCAAAAGGAAAAGTTGCATGGCGCGCGCTGCCGCCGCTTTGATCTAGCTAGCTTTGGGCGCTGATTGCTGGAGGCAAAGGGGCATGCACTGCATGCCTCGCCATGCCCTCCTCACATGCCGGCCTGATTGCCAGGGTTACATCGCAACTGCAAATCTGCAATGCATGCGCACTTCAGAAGCAGAACCGCATCCGCAAGCAGTAGTGCCGCTGGGTTCACCGGTCACTTTTCGGGTAGTAGCCCGGCCTGCCGGCCGACCTGGTCCAACTCTCCTCGCTTCTCCTTCTACCCAGATCACTAGATCAGATCAGAACAGACATTCAGACTGCTGATTGACCTAATCTTTATCATGCCTTCACCAAGGGCCAAGGGCTTAAGGCCAAGGACGGCCGTGTTTCATTAGACCTTGAAAAAAAAATTCAAAAAGAATCTTACATGCATGGAGTATTAAATAAAATCTACTTGCAAAATCTTTTTAGGAACGAGTGTAACTTCTAATAAGTCTAATGAAACACGGGGCGAGGGCGCAGGGGCGGCCGGGGGTGCGCGCGGAGAGGGACGCGGGGTGGCCGGCAGCGAGGTGGCATGGCGGTGGCCGGCGGTGAGGTAGCGCCGGGCAGCTCGTCGGTGGGCAAGAAGAAGGAAGGAGAAGACAGTGGGGGAGAGAGGAGGAGAGAGAAGGGGATTGAGAAAAAAGTGGAGCTGATTGAGAAAAGAAAGGGGAGGGGAAGAGAGATAAAGGGGATTGAGAAAAAATATAGGAAAAGGGGATTACAGTAGGGGATCTGTTGAAGCTGAAATTTTACCCCTCAATCCCTTTAATCAGAAATATAGGGAAAGAGGATGGGTTTTCTCAATCTGTTGGAGTTGCTTCCAGACTACCCTTAACTCCTTGCAAAAAGGTGAGCTTCCCAGACTACCCTTCGGTTCCGTGTCGGTGGGTGGAACCGAACCGAGTTAGAGATGGACCTCGGGCAGTCACGGTCGGCATATGCAAACAACCCTGGAAGCCTTTAGCCTCTTCACACAAGTCCACCAAAACGCCAAATCATATTCGGCGTCACGCGCAGAGAGAGAGAGAGAGAGAGAGAGAGAGAGAGAGAGAGGAGGGAATCGGGATGGCGGCGATTCGATCGGCGTTGATGATGCTCGGCCGCCGCTGCGGCTCCTCTGGATCCTCGGCGGCCGCATCCATGGGCGGAAGAGGGCTGGGGATCCACCAAGTTTTCCGCCCCGCGGCGCCACGGACGCCGCCGCTGCCGTCTCTTCGCCCTGCAAGCCGTAACCTTGAGGTGAGGAAATGCATACCATCACATCTCAGGTGCCATTACTGCCTGTTAGTCTTCCTAGATTAATCTTTTGCATATGCCGTTCATAAGCCACGGGAACCCTAAATAACCATGCCTAAGCAACCCCTCAATCTGACCAATAATCTAGCGCATTTACGCAAGCTATATGGTCAACCTCCGTGTGCAACTAACTTTTTTAACAGGAACTTTTGACCTCTAGGGTTTGTTTGTATAGGCAAAAATCCCTACGGATTGGTGGCGATTGGTGTTTATTTCAGTTCATTTCCCCTCCTGCTTGATTCGTAAGAATTTCTTTTTTAAACACTGTAAGGCCTTCCCCAACCCAGAAAGAAGGCAACTAGCACTGAATTTATTCCTTTGATGCAAATATTTTGATTCAGCAACATTGTTAAGTGTAAATGTTCTTCTGGTATCCGATGATTTAGATGTGTAAAATGGAAATTATGTTTATCTGATAGACATTCCGTTCTAATTTGCTACATTCAGCGGTAATAATGTAAATTAAGTTGTTGCTAGGGGACAATATATTCAATAGCTCCCACATGGCTTGGATGTTGGGGTTTGGGGGAGTGAGTTAACACATTTGAACTAACTTTGGTTTATATAGCTCTTCAGGTAAACTTCTACTTGTTATAAAATGATTGCTTGCTATATGTTTTCTATAATTCTATTCGAACTAGAAGTTAATAGTTTGAATGGTTGAATTAGATTACGCACAAAATGTGTTGGATCTAAGTATGCTTATTATATATAAATATATGTCCAGTCCCTCCTTTTTTGTTTCTTAGTTTTTGATAAATAACTTAGCTACTACTTCTTATAACTTCTGTGACAATACATACTAATAAATTTGTGTTTTGGTAAAAGATTTTATTAGACACATCTACTGATATAGTTTCCTTATAGTTAATCTTGATGGTTTCAAACATATTAATGGCCATAACCCCAAGGATTCTACGAGGAAAACAGAAAATGACGGAGGAATGATTGTTCATTACTCTTATTTGTCACTGTTAGCTGACATCAGATGCACTGTTTTAGTTGTTATTATGCATACTTTGGGATACATTCTGTCCGTGTTATTCAATAACACAGTTGACAATGAGCTATAATTTGCTGATACTTCAGCCAAAAGTGAACTCTAATCATAGTGCATGTTGCAGAGCTCGCGGCAGTTCTCAACTGCGGGTAGGAAGCCAACAGTGGAAGGTGAGGGTGTTCTGCGCATGTGGTGGCAACGGTGAGTGCAAAAGATTGATAGTGATTTTCAATTTTGAGTTTTTCTGTGGTTTCTTCTCAATCAAATTTGTTTATTGTTGATTATAAATTATATAGTTAGTTCCACACTTTTTTAAAATTTATATATACTTATTACACAAACTCTGTGAACAAATTGGGAACGGCTCCATAGTTTTACCTTATATTTAAGTCTAAAAGTGAGTACAATACCACCTTTGAAACCTGAGAAAGTGTATAAAAGGAAGTACATACCACCTTTGAAAAAGTGTATATTCCACCAAGCGTCGAATGCAACTTGATTAAGGGGCAGTAGGTTATGCCACTGCCAATGTGATGTATTATTTTAAGAGTTTCGAAATTTGTGACGCCAATCAATTACAACTCATTTGTTATCATACTATATTCTTTTTGTAAGTATTTGTGCATTCTCTTTTGGTTTTGTCTCGAAACTGAGTACATTTTTGTCTCCTGACAGATTCAAAAATCATCTGGATAACCTCGATGTACATGAAAGGGCCAAGTATACTGTTACCTATGCAACGGTTGCTTTAGGTGGATCGGGAGTCTACATGGTGAAGAGTAGCCTTCCGAGATGAAGACCAAGTGGCTGGGCTTGCATGCATGTTCATGGTTGATGGTATTTATCCTAGTATCTGGAGTAAGTCTATATGTAACTTCTATGGCCTGTTGCTGTTGAGCTAAGGCATTCCCGTACAATGTTTATGGTCGGTTGTAGGACCCCATATATAAATGTACTTTGGTGCTTGTGAAGGGTGAAACCTTCGTTATGACTTGCCTTGCTCTATTAATGGAGTGTACCCTGCGGATTTGGAATGCCGTTGCTGCTGATGGAAATTCATCGAATCATATGCCGTTTTGTCCACTGTAGTCTCTCGCTGATGCTCTTGTACGATTGCAGTCCTTCGTGGCAAAACATTTTCTGTAATCGGCCATCCCCCCCCCCCCATAACCCCCGGCCGCTCCGGCTCGGGCGGCCATAGCGCCCGGCGCCTCCGCCGCTCCCTCCCAGCCTCCTCCGCCACGCCGCCGCCGGAGCCAGTCGCCGGAAGTCCGCGCGCTGGCAAGGACGGCGGCGGCGGGGCACGCTCTCCTTCCTCCCATCTCCGCGCGGGCGCGCCGCCGCCGGGAGGATAGCTCCGGTGGCCGGGTCATAGCGGTCGGCCGGATCCGCCGCCTCCACCCTGGTTCCGGCGCCCTTGCGCCTGGATCTGGGGATCCGGGGCGGGCTGGCTCGGGCAGAGGCTGGCGGCCGGGGCCCGACCTACGCGACGCGTCCGCCCGGCGCCGCGGCTCGGCGTGGGCGTGCGGGCCGGCTCGGGCAGTGCCCGGGCTCGGCGCTTGCGCGGCGCGTGGGCCGGCGGCCTCTGCTCGCCATAGGCCGAGCTGGCCGGGCGGCGGCGGATTCGCCCGCCGGGAGAGCGGCGCGTCGGGCCTGGGCAGCGCGGGCTGGGCGCGTGTGCGCTCGCGGCTCGGCTGCTGTGCACGGCCGGGCGTCTCGCTTCGTGGCTAGCGACTCCGGTCGGGGTCGGGACGGGCTTTTGCGTTCCCCTGGAGGTGGCGGCTTCCGGGGGCCGTCGGCCCTTGTCTTGGCTCTTCCTACAGCTTCACCATGGCCGGTCGTCCACCTCCGTTTTCGGTCGTCGACGATGCCATTCCCGTAGCGCCGTCAAGTCCCCACCCACTTGGTTCATGGTTTACATCTACTTTGTGAAGCACGGTGCCGTCTCATTGAGGGGACGACAGAAGTTTGGGGACAATCGAGGTCCCCAAACCTTTCCGAGGTGTCGGGTGTTGCCAACGGGTGCATATGGAACCTAGTGGGTGAGCTTCGGCGCTGCGATGGTGGGCGGTGGAGGAAGCGAGTGGGATCGGTCCAGGTGCTCTCGGCTCGTCGGACGGAGGTCCTCAAGCGTAAGCTTCGACCCGGTGTCGGGTCGGACAACGGGTTTGCTCTTCCCTCTTGAGGGCGTTGTCTGCAGGGTCTCGTTCGGCGGCGGTCGTGGAAGCTCTCCGTGGTGAAAACCAAACGTTGCGCAGTCGCGTCTTTGCCTTCCTGAAGGCGTTGTTTGGAGGTTTCTGTAGCCGTTGGTGGTGGAGTCGTAGGCTCCGCGAAGGTCGGGTCCAGTCGATTTGTAATGGTCTTATGGCCCTTTAGTTTGTTCGCCGCGAGTAGTGCCTTGCTATCTCTGGCGCGCGGCCTAGAGAGTCCCGTTACGGGTTTGTTGGATACTGCTCTTCGAGCGGTGTGTGCTTTATTATAAACTGGTAATCCCAGTATCCTTTGGGGATGCTTTATATATAAAGCTGGCTACGGCCTTTCCTGGTAATCGGCCATTTTCAGCAAGTTTTTCATGTCCTTCGGAAGTGATCATAGGGTAGGGTTTGGTCCGCGTACGTGTATATTCATACAACGATAAGAAAAATCTGTCAGTAACAGACTTTTGAACAGGTTTTACAAACAAAGCCCCGTCACAAACACGTGCTCAACACAAAGCTGACAAAGACTTTTGTGCTTCTTATCCAGTATCCTTTTGCTTCTGCTAATCATCAACCTTACGATCTGTCTTAGAACGCCGCGCGGATGAGACGATACTCATCATCGAAAGACTGGAAGCCATGGGTTGGATCATCATTCGCCTGCATGGTCCTCAATCATGATCCAGGCTTCTTCAACTCCACTCATCGAAGAAGCTGCATGTACATTCAGGCCGCTACTAAAGAACAACGAACAGTCCTGTGCTAGCGCCACCATTCTTCAGCCGTCGTTGTATCCAGAAAGAAAAAAAGTCGTTGGGTTCCAAGATACGTATACTGCCACTCACAGGGTAGGGTTTGGTCTGCGTACGTGTATATTCATACAACGATAAGAAAAATCTGTCAGTAACAGACTTTTGAACAGGTTTTACAAACAAAGCCCCGTCACAAACACGTGCTCAACACAAAGCTGACAAAGCCCCGTCACAAACACGTGCTCAACACAAAGCTGACAAAGCCCCGTCACAAACACGTGCTCAACACAAAGCTGACAAAGCCCCGTCACAAACACGTGCTCAACACAAAGCTGACAAAGCCCCGTCACAAACACGTGCTCAACACAAAGCTGACAAAGCCCCGTCACAAACACGTGCTCAACACAAAGCTGACAAAGCCCCGTCACAAACACGTGCTCAACACAAAGCTGACAAAGACTTTTGTGCTTCTTATCCAGTATCCTTTTGCTTCTGCTAATCATCAACCTTACGATCTGTCTTAGAACGCCGCGCGGATGAGACGATACTCATCATCGAAAGACTGGAAGCCATGGGTTGGATCATCATTCGCCTGGATCATGATTGAGGACCATGCAGGCGAATGATGATCCAACCCATGGCTTCCAGTCTTTCGATGATGAGTATCGTCTCATCCGCGCGGCGTTCTAAGACAGATCGTAAGGTTGATGATTAGCAGAAGCAAAAGGATACTGGATAAGAAGCACAAAAGTCTTTGTCAGCTTTGTGTTGAGCACGTGTTTGTGACGGGGCTTTGTTTGTAAAACCTGTTCAAAAGTCTGTTACTGTTAAACCAATTTAAAACTTTGAATTCAGAGTTTATCAGAATTTTCAGAGTCACAAAACCAATTAATTACTGATTGCCACCAGACCGATAGACAGTGGCTAAACTGCATGCAAAAGCAGCCAGGCACCGGTTGACAATTGTGAACCAGACTTGCAGCTTGTACTTTGTGACATGTGACTGTCCACTGATGCTCCAAGTCTCCAACCAACCACACAATTTAGAAACTGTGCAGTGCCGCTGGGTTCACCGGTCACTTTTCGCTGCCGGCCGGCCTGGTCCAAATAACTCTCCTTCTCCTTCTTGTACCCAGATCACTAGATCAGATCAGAACAGACATTCAGACTGCTGATTGGCCTCTTCTTTATCATGCCTTCACCAAGGGCCAAGGGCTTAAGGCCAAGGAGGTGGACGCAGGTGTACGTTTCATATATGTGTGCGCGTGCTTTTCGTGATCCAAACCAACTTTACAGCTAGCTATAGCTCTGCGTTGATCCGGATGATGCAGCCTGAAAGTTCAGGTTTTAAGCACTGCATGCATTTATGGAGTGACAGCCAGAATCAATGCTCGTCTTCAGAAATGTTTGCTCTGGAAATATGATGCTCTGAACGTGCGTGATGGAGATGCAGACATCATTCCTGTGCTTAAGCACTGCCAGTGGTAGTGGTGTCAGTTGAAGCATCCTGCCATGATCTTGCACGTGTTGGCAAAGGGAGGAGGGAGGGAGATGGAGATGGAGACGGGCATGGCGTTGCGTGGTGGAAGCTCTCCCGGCACATGTATGCTCTCTTCTTTTTCCGCTTTACAGTAACAAACACGTAATATCACTGTAGCTTTCTCTACCATTTCGTACAACCATCTCTCATCTGTGTTGCTCTATCCACTTCTTCGATTCACCAAGGCCATGCGTTTGACCACTTGAGTACTCCGTACTAGAGATTGCGAACTCTCGTACACCTGGCTTTCATTTATATACTGTATTTATTTATTTATTTATTACAACTTATATACTGTATTTATTTATTTATTTATCCAATAATCCCAAGAATGGAGCAAATCCATCAATTGCCCCATCTTACGCACCATCACATGCTCAAGGTCTGAAAATACACTCCCCCCTGCAGCCTAAGTATTGTCAGTCCTGATCATGGATCTAAAAGGTTATGCGTTGCAGGGCCTCAGGTCTTGCAAGCTCCAAGACAGACTGGGACAAAAAGGCAAAATCACCATGCACCTCCACCAATCCCTGAAGGTACTCTGGGCTAATATGTCTGTTCATGCATTGAATTAATTTCCCACGCTGACAACTTTCATGTATCCTGCCCAGGACATCCAAGGTTTCCTGTACGTCCCCCATCTCCTTCGCCAGAATCATCGAGGGGTCCCACGAACGGAAAGAAAAGTATGTTCATAGCCTTGTTTCTTTGCCTCCCTGTTAATGTTTTTTCCTCATGTCAATACAAATTTCCGAACTGTTGGATTTTTTAGGGCATCATATTTCTCCTACTCTGCCTCCAATCCCTCCCCTACCAGAGCCCAAAGCACCATCAGCTCATCCTATTTGGACATTACCTCCGCCCCCACCTAATTCAGGTACAGTTTTGCATATATGTTCTCATGCGTACATCATTTCAAATCGGATCTAATATTACCTGTATGGTATATGGTATTGGTGATTGCTTACATGTTGAGCCTGTGAAATGCAGATTGCACTTCGTTGTCATGCCCTGAGCCTCTAACGGATTCACCTGCGGGCGCCCCATGTGCCTGTGTTCTACCAATCAGAGTCGGAATTCGTCTAAGTGTTGACCTTTATTCCTTCTTTCCATTGGTCTCTGATTTTGCTGAAGAGGTATCTTCTGGGGTAAACATGGCACAGAGGCAGGTTCGTGTAATGGGTGCAAATGTTGCTAGTGATCAACCTGACAAAACAATGGTTCTTGTTGATCTAGTACCAATGCAAGTGAAGTTCGACAATGCTACAGCATTTTCAGCTTTTGAAAGCTTGTGGAGCAAAAAAGTTTCTTTAAAACCATCAGCCTTTGGGGACTACGAAATTCTCTATGTTGTATATCCAGGTCTGTGGCCTTGCAAGTGCTCCTTACTTATTTTATATTTGGTTATTATGTTGCTGACCATGGCATCTATGTACTGCAAAATCTATTATTGTCATTCAATCGCCTAGACAAACAGAGGACAATGCAGTGTCAAACAAATCATGCACCATCTCATTTGCTGAACATGTTGAAATTCTGCCCCACTAGTTCTCAACTTCTCACCAAGAAATATGAATTTTGTGCAGGGCTTCCTCCTTCTCCACCTTCAGCACCAGGTGTTGGTGATGGGGCATTTGGCAACAACAGAAATGCGAGGGCAATGAAGCCTCTCGGGGTCGATGTAGGCAGACCCAAGAGAAAAGTGAATGGCAGCCTAATCGCTATTGCTGTTTTGTCTACTGTTATAACATTGATTATTTGCTGTCTGGCTGCTTGGTTGCTGATACTCAAATTCAGGGGCCCGAGTGACACAGCTCAAGGATTTCCACATAGTGTACTTCCAAAATTTTCTAGGTCATCTGGTATGTGCAGCTAGCCTGCTAATTTCTGATAAGTGCATCATACTGTAATATGGTCTGCATCAGCTGTTTGATTCGGTTTACTATTTTCCAGTGAAGTGGTGCCATTTTGCTGTTGAAATTCACCATGAATTTATAAGTCGATGAGCAATTTTTTTTTCAGTGCTTTTCACAGTAAATTGCTTTTTTGAACAAACAGCGCTTGCAATAATTTTCAGTTCAAAGGCTTTTGTCAGTGCCTTTCACAGTAAATTAGTAAATTACTTATTTGAACCAATAGTGCTTGCGATAAATTTTCAGTTCGAAGGCTTTCTCTGCAGTCTCTGTGTCCTATGACATGTCCTTGTTAGAATACTATGTGTACTTTAGTCAGTACAAGTTTTCCTTATGAAACATCTCAAATGATTGCAGGCACAGGTCATACGCTTTTAGCTGGTGCTGGTCGCTATAGTTCACCTTCAGGTCCGTCCGGTTCACTGGGCTCAAGCATCGCAACATACGCAGGGCAGGCAAAAACATTCAAATTTGCTGAGATTGACAAGGCCACAAATGGCTTTGATGATTCAAAAGTACTTGGAGAAGGGGGCTTCGGATGTGTCTACCAGGGCACACTTGAAGATGGAACGACGGTTGCGGTGAAGGTTCTGAAAAGATATGATGGCCAAGGTGAGCGAGAGTTCTTGGCTGAGGTTGAGATGCTGGGACGTTTACATCACCGGAATTTGGTCAAGTTGTTAGGCATCTGTGTCGAGGAGAATGCACGGTGTCTTGTATATGAGCTTATTCCAAATGGCAGCGTAGAGTCCCATTTGCACGGTATGTATATGCACATCATCAACCGCATGTACAAGTTGCAAGATTTTCTTTTTTAACTGGAGTTGCAAGAATTGACTTAAAGAAATGTATTTTATTTGTTTTTCTGTTTGCTCACTGTAGGAGCGGACCGTGAGACAGCTCCACTTGATTGGAATTCCCGTATGAAGATAGCCCTAGGGGCAGCACGAGCACTTGCATATCTACATGAAGATTCAAGCCCTTGTGTGATTCATCGTGATTTCAAGTCAAGCAACATCCTTCTGGAGCATGATTTCACACCAAAAGTGTCAGACTTCGGACTAGCCAGGACTGCGAGGGGGGAGGGGAACCAGCACATCTCCACTCGTGTCATGGGAACTTTTGGGTATGAACCATATCCCCGTCTATTTTTTATTATAAATATATTTTATACACACACATGATCATCTGGCTTTCTCCTCAGCTATGTTGCACCAGAGTACGCCATGACAGGGCATCTCCTTGTAAAAAGTGATGTGTACAGTTATGGAGTTGTACTGCTTGAGCTCCTGACTGGCAGGAAGCCTGTGGACATGTCTCAGCCTGCAGGACAGGAAAACCTTGTGGCATGGGCTCGGCCCCTTCTAACAAATGTTCTGAGCCTACGCCAAGCTGTCGATCCACTTCTTGGTCCTAACGTGCCACTGGACAATGTAGCAAAAGCGGCTGCCATCGCATCAATGTGTGTACAACCTGAGGTTGCACACCGTCCCAGCATGGGTGAAGTAGTCCAGGCCTTGAAACTTGTGTGCAGCGAGGGTGATGACTGCCTTGCATCAGGAAGATTCAGCCAGGAGTTGCTCGTGCAAAATTCAGCAGTTTACGACGTGACTGGGATGGAAGCAGAGAGAGTGCTGATATCCGAGATATTTGGCTCCACACCAGTCTTCACTCCTGCTGCCGACTCAGGCTCTTTCCGCAAGCAGTCCAGTTCAGGCCCGCTGATGACAGGCAATAACAGGAAGTTCTGGCAGAGGTTGCGAAGCCTGTCAAGGGGTAGCATGAGCGAGCATGGCGTCTCACCGGATTATGAGACACGCTCGCAATATAGCGGCAGGTGAGGACATTTTTGCTCGGCTTTCAGTTTTGTGAAGGCAGATGGATATTCAGTTGATTGGAAATAATAGAGTTTCAAGCTGAGCTAGTGTAAATTATGCATCTGGAGATAAAAGCTATATAGTTGGATCTCATCAGATTAGCAGAGTGGAATATGAGATGTGGACTGCTGGAGGTTTAATGAGCTCTGCTGTGGACTGCTGTGATCTACCTTAAAATCAATCTGTTACGAACCTTATATTCCAGAATCCTCATACCTTAGAGCTTGTTAGTATGAGTTTTTCAGTTCTTTTGTTTAGTTAGTAGTTTCATTGTTCTTAATCTTTTGGTCAGTTGTTTGTTAGGGCTGTTGATGTGTACAGATTCAGACTGCATTTTGTTGTGGATTTCGAAAGACTTGTTGTACATTGACATTTGCTGGAACGAGGATGATAGATTCTTGGTTCTTACTAGTTGCTTCAGTTTAGTAGTTCCCTGTGTTTGTTCCAAAAAAAAAAAACTTGAGAATGGTGCCGACTGGACATCATTCCGTTGTTCTGAATCCTAGAAGTCGTGAACATTCTCTAGCATAACTGCATCACAAGCCGTTCGTCAACATATCTGCCGGTCCTTTTACCCTTTTGAGAATGTACTGTAGCATGAGAATTGGCTGCTGGCCAATCTGTCCATGTTACTAGAGACAAAGGTCAATTTGAGTTGGTTCTACGGCCACTTTCGTACCTTTTTCACGAATTTTGACTGTCTGCTTCAGATGAGGCGGATTACGAAAAGTTTTGGCCTTATGCTGCAAGTTCACAAGAAAAAACAGACCAAGTGCAGCGTAAGCGGAGAGTCGTAGAGCTTGCAGATATGACTCAAAAAAAAAAGAGCTTGCTGATAGTGACGGCCACTCGAGGCCCAACCGTCAATCCGTGACCGCCTACCGATGGATCATGGAACCCTATCGATTGCGTTCCCTGCCGGTTGAGTGGGCCGCGTGGTGGCCCAACTTGCGTCCAGGCGACGACCCACTCCCTCTTTTTGTAAGGAAAAATCACGGCCCGCTACGCGGTACTATTTATATTTTGCACCATTGCCACCATATGCGTTATTATTTGTGCTAAAAAAACCATAGGCGTTATTATCGATGCACCATTTTTATAAATTTTTTATAACTTTTTCCCTAAAATTAAATTATCGATAGCGTGCAACCTATGCAAATTTTGATGCATGTTTTGCACCTCCCAGACAATTCAAATTTGGAATATAAAGATGTACTGTACTACGGCAATTAAGCACGGGACTGCATTGCGCCAAGATATTACTATTCCACTGTACTGACGGTACTGTGAGCGAAGATTCTGACAGCTACCACTCCAAGACAGGCGATTAGGATGTCTACAGAATCGTCAAACTTTATGCGTGATCCTCACTAAACCACGCTTAAAAATTGATTCAACCAAGAAAGGTAGTACACGGCGACGCTGATGACGATGATGCCTGTGGAGCACAGCGGCGACCAAACAGTCAACCCTAAACCGACAATTCGACACACGGATACCGAACAATTAGAAAACTCGATCGGGGACACACTCTCTCACGTACTGTCAAAGACAAGCCACAGGTCCGGAGAGAGAAAGAGAGAGACATTGCATGCAGAGCATGCACTCCTTTTCAGTCTCCGAAAGCTCGAAGCATCCGAGACAGAAATGGCGCGCTCTCGATCGGTAGCCGAGCTATCAGTTTAGCTACCACCAGCTGGGTGTGGCTCGACCTCCCATGTCAACGGCTACAAAAGTTTAGGCTTTCCATGTCGTCCCTTGACCTCTCAATATCGATGGGTCGTCTGCACTGCACATCTATCGCATATATACGATCACAATTCATGCTCTGTCTGCGTAGTGGATGTGTACACACATGACCCTCTCAAGTTTAGGTTTCTCTAGAATAGAAGAATAGAAGACAACAGAGATCGGAAATTGCTGTAATCCTGCAGGATATACAGGAATTGGCAATGGACCTCGATCTTTTTGATTGGGTTTACACTAGGAGATTAGCAAATGTAGTAGCCCACCTTTGTGCTAAACATGCTTCTGCTGTACATCCTGTTTCTACGTGGCATGATGAGCCACCTAGCTTTCTTGTATCTTCACTTCTTAATGATTGTAATCAGGGTGATGAATGAATGAAAGCTAAGTTCCTAAAGAAAAAAAAGTTTAGGTTTCTCTAGCATTCACCCAATAGAAATTAAACAAATGCTTTGCACAGCATCCATGTGTGCACGCCGATGATACATATACATTCAAGAAGAGGCTAGCTGTACAGGCACTGTAGAGAGTAGCGAGGTGGAACAGTGCAGAGTGGGGCTTGTGCAAGTGCAAGCAAGGGCATGCAATGCAATGGAGATAGGCACGTACTACAGGGCGTAGTGGGCTAGGAACCCCACAGAACAAGCTGCTGCTGCCGCCGCCTCGTGATGGACGCCAATGCAAGCAGCAGCAACCTTTTTTTCCTCCTCCTACTACTATACGCGCCCGTCGTCCACGCTAAGGCCTCCTTTGGTTGGCTCATAGCTAGTTTATAGAATTTTTTAATCTATAAACAGTATCAAAAGTGAAGAGTTAGCTCTTGATTAAGAGATAGTCTCATACACGTATTTCGAGGTTGTGTGAGGATGACGTGCGGGATCATTCATGTTATGAGCTATGTGCTAAGAGCTAGATCATTGGAGGAGCTGTCTCTTAAAGTGCTTAGAGCTAGGTGTTGATTCTTACTATTGGAGAAGGCCTAAGCGCTAGGAAGGACCCCAGAAGAAAGAAAGCGTGCAAGGGGAAAAAAAGAGCCGAGCATTAGGCTTTGCTGTTTGCTGCAAAGCTGGGGTGCGTCCCAATTGCCACGCAGACGGTCGCATGCAGTCTCCCTCTCCCTATCTCTGTTTCTCTCTCATATGATCGATCGATCGATCTCTTTCTCTCTCATGGTCTGTATCTATCTCTTTCTCTCAGCTAGCTAGCTCCTGGTATTCTATGACGTACTGAACGACAATAGAATGGATCGATCAAGTGAGAAAATTATTATAGCAATGACGCTGCATGCATGCTGGACCCGGCCTTGATGAAGCCAGAGCCAGGTGACAAGCAAGTGACATTGTTGGTTCGTTCGCAGTTTGTGTCATGCATGCAGGATTGCAGGGCAGTGTTCTCTAGCTCTTTCTCTCTCTCGCTACATATATCATATCGGATAGCGAAATGTAACCAGTGAGCGCATGCGCATGCGTAAAAGTAAATCCAAATTACTATCGGATATCAGATAGTTTGTGTCATATAGTAGTATGTTTGTTTTTGAAAACTTATAGTAGTATGTTTTTTGTATGGTAGGCAGCTGCATGCATCCTGAAAACTGGGTGCATGTAACGGTACGCGCTTGTCGTGTTTTTGACCGAGCATGAGCGTGCACTCGTCCTCATCACCACCAGCCACCACCCCCTGGCCCCGTTGACAACACCAGATCACATAACAGCAGCCTCCCCACACCCATATCGGCATCTCTTCTGCAAAGCAGTGTCCTTGCAGCCTGCTCTCTCTGATTCTCTCTCTCTAACCGGCCTTTCAAAATTTTGAACCTAGGCTTTTCTTTGAAAATAAAGGGGTGTTTAGTTCGATCGTAAAAAAAAGAATGAAATGGGATGAAAAAGTTACATCAGATACTGTAGCGTATTGCACCACTTTTTGTTTGTTTGTGATAAACATTATCCTACCATGACCTAAGGAGGCTCAAAAGATTCGTCCCGTCGTGTACATCAAAACTATGCAACTATTTTTTTTATTTTCTTATATTTAGTACTCAATATATACGGAGAGAAATTTGATGTGATAGATAAATAACAAAATTTGGAGGGAGAAAGTTTTAGAACTAATCACAGCCAAAGAGAGAGAAGACAGAGAGAGTGCATCAACCACAAGTAGATTTTTCGATCAACCACGGGACGGCCAACACCTCTCTCTCTTACGCACACTGACTGGGAAAGGGACACGTGAAGCCGCGCTTGTCGCGTAGCACTTGGAAGCGCACCCAAACTTTGATGCGCGGAATATTTGATGTGGAAAGCGGGTCATGCAGGATATACACAGTGCTCTCCTCTCCTCTCTAACTTCTCATATCATTCATCATCCATGCTCACATGCCAACAGTGCCAGCCCCTCCCCGCCGGCCACGCTCTGCCGGCCCAGCCACCCACACTATACGCGCTACTGCCGTATAGCCATATAGATTGCAAGCTACCTGCTACAGCATCGCTCCATGACAAGTCAACAACAAACTACAGCTATACTAGTAACAAAAAAAAAGACCTTATGATCACCATGGGTTAGTAGAACGGTAAGCAGGGGAAACTAATAATGATGGTTGTTTTCTAGCAAGACTGGAATGATAGGGCAATTTGAAGCATAGGAACATATGCATGGCGGTGTTTAGTTCATGTGAAAAGAGAAAAAGTGAAGTGAAAATGTCACATCGGACACTGTAGCACTTTTCGTTTGTTTGTGGTAAACATTGTCCTACCATGACCTAACTAGACTTAAAAGATTTGTCTCGTCGTGTACATCAAAACC
>OAMR01000069.1:380783-400957 GCA_900205405.1 Echinochloa crus-galli
CTCTTTTTTTTTAAACTTGTGGGGGCAGAATATTCGGTTGTTGCTGGTCAAGTGAAGGAACGACATGCCACCTCGCAGTGCTGGATCTGGCGGATAAGGAGACAAAGGTGGGCTGTGTCTGTGACTGTGGCGGTGTTTAGTTCATGTGAAAAGGTGAAAAGTGAAGTGAAAATGTCACATCGGACACTGTAGCACTTTTTGTTTGTTTGTGGTAAACATTGTCCTACCATGACCTAACTAGGCTTAAAAGATTCGTGTCGTCGTGTACATCAAAACCATGCAATTAGTTTTTTTATTTATCCACGTTTAGTACTCCATGCATTAGGAGAGAGATTTGATGTGATAAGTTAATAGTGAAGTTTGGAGAGAGAATTTTTGAAAGTTTGGTGGTGGGATGGGGAACTAAACCGGGTCATGTTCATCATATGGTACAAAAGCTGCTGCCATGAAATCATGGAGATTCCCCGGAACAAGACAAGGGGGAAATATGCAAAACATTTATGATCACCAAGGCAGGGCCAAAAGGATAGGAGTTAGGCTGTGTTTAGTTCCCCGTCAAATCATCAAACTTCTCAAAATTCTCTTTCTAAACTTCACTATTCACCTATCACATCAAATCTCTCTCCTCGTGCATGGAACATCAAACGTGGGTAAATAAAAAAACCTAATTATATGGTTTTAATGTACACGACGAGACGAATCTTTTGAGCCTACTTAGGTCATGATAGGACAATGTTTACCACAAATAAACGAAAAGTGCTACAGTGCATTACAATATTAAATGTGACATTTTCACCAAACTTTTCCTTCGTCTTTTTGAAACTAAACACACCCGAGCTTTGTTGCATGGTTGAGTTCTATGTGTGCAGTCATAGTGTGCATGGAAGAAAAACTACAGCAGTAAAAAGGAGTGAGAGCTTGAGAAAACTACAATGCCTAGCTAGCTATAGTTCACAAGGGCTACTTCTCTCCCATGTGTCATGATACATATACAAGACTCTATTCAAAAACAGACAAACGTATGCATCATACCAACAAAAACCTTTTGAATGCACCCGGCCAAAAGGTTAGATACACATACTCCGTACACTACTAGAAGCTTTCACTGATTTGTATGCATGCAGAGTGTAGAAAGTCATGGAAGTTGATGCATCTCTTCAGCGCAAAGTTCTGAAAGAGTATGGGTCTAGGGATTAATTTTGTTACTAACTGAGATTGGATGATCGATCTTTCTTCAGATAAAAATTAAAAGTGTAAGCTAGCTAGTACATAGAGGTTTAACTAATACAATGCCCATTCCTTGCACCTAAGATAATTATACTTTTCTATCACTGATCTGAAGGGGGTACTTTTTTCTGCATGAAGCTAGATAGACATACTCTCATGGAGCTGATCGATAAATCAGAGATGTCTGTATTTTTTTTTCTCTCCCTTAACAGTTGGATTCATAGCAACTTTTACCTATTCTCATGTTGCTCAGTGTATCAGCTACCCAGTAATGATAGAGCACAGAATTAATACTATGGAGGATTGATGGTTTACTACAGAAGGAATAATAAATACTATTGCATGCATAAAACCAAATTAATTTACCCGCCACATTCTAGATTCCCTAGCTTAACTACTAATTAGTTTTTGTTATTAACTCTATTCAGAAACAAAACTATATTGCACCAGGCTATTTCGAAATCCTGATGATCATATCCATATATATGCAAATTCATGCCACCAATAATATTTGCTGAGAAAAAATATATTTCCAATCTACTGTTTATCTTATTTCATTTAAACATAAACTTTCTTAGAATACCAGAGAAATTTACACATATGAGACTGTAAAAAGTGTTTGTTCAGAAAATACATTAATTCATGAAAAACAATGTTCGCAGAACTGGGCATGCATAGTATCAAACTGAATACGTAAATAACTTTAGCCAACATATATTCCAACTGAAATACTCCGTATGTATTTCACATTGGTATGTTTGTCAGTAGTGTGTAGGGATAATATATTTCTGCATTGATTTATTTTTGTTTCCCTTACAAACACAGATACCAGAAAAGAAAATCCATGACAATGAACTCTATATAATTCCTCAAAAAATTTAAAAGTTATGGCTATAGGCACATCTTAGTTTTTTCATATTTTTCAGTTCTAATGTTCGATTTCATGCCTAGTTATCATGTACGTGCAACGATCAACACAGATAACAGACCGAGCGTTATCCAGTAAACAAATGGATTTGGGTGTAGAAGAGCTGCTTCGTACAATGCTTACAGATGAAATAGCTAGCCGCTGACTACAAATGGATAATACACTATATTCTGGCGGTCAGCTAATTAATTAAGAACATGAATTGACTATGTGATATGATAGCATAAACATTTGCAAGTCCTCCACATATATGTAGCACCTTAATTGAAGTCTATATAAGAATTGAAATGCCCATACCCCCCAAATGAACATCAAAACAGGTGCCAAGCAAAAAAGCAAGCTGCAGCTGGATTCGATCGACCCGACATGACTTACCCAATATCGATCTCGACATGATCGTCAATGCCGTGCATGCATATGATGCCTGCCTGAACCTCATGCATATTCTCGTCTAGGATATGATCCATCTCCATCCATGGCTAGCTATGGAATATGAACTGAGCTGCTGGTGAGTGGTGACTAGACATGCCACTGCTGCTTGCTGCTCTGGTGTCCTTGCTCGTACGCCGCCGACGAGGCCGACGACATGCAGGGATCGAACCCGGCCATGCTGAGTATATCGCCATGGGAGAACGCCCGGAGCCCCAGGAAGTCCCTGGTGAGGCCGTCGTTGCCGCCTCCGGCGGCGGCGCCGCCCACGGCACCGGCATTGCCGCCGGCGTCGCGATCAGTAGTCCTGGGGGTCGTCCTCTCCTCCGCTCCAAAGTGACGAGATGCCCCGAAGCCGAGGGCACCGCCGGCGCCGCCAGTGCTCGGCACGTTGCCGGCAGTGGCAGTGGCAGCGGCACCGGCGGTGCTGGTGCTGTGAGCGCTCGCCATCTGGCCCTGGTTCGCCGGCCGGCTCAGCGTCGCGCCCATCTGCGCCGCCTTCTGCAGCAGCGCGGTGGCCGACATGTGCGCCGCCGCGGACGCCGGCGGCGCGAACCCGAACCCGGCGCTCTCCGCCGGCGTGGAGCTCCCCATGTAGTCCGCCTGATCCAGCGGCCTCCCGAACACGCCTCCTCCCGGGTTGCCGGCCGGCAGCTCCAGCTGCGGCTGCGCCGCCAGCCACGGCGCCGCCGCCAGCTGCTGCTGCTGCTGCTGCTGCTCCCTCTTGAGGCCGCACATCTCCTGCAAGGACATGGACATCCCCATCGGCTGCTGCGAGTGCGACGCCGGGTGGTCCAGCGCCACGGCCGGCAGGTGGTGCTGCATCCCGCCGCCGTCGCCGGAGAACAGCATCCCCCCCGGCGCCGCCGGGAGGTGCGGCGCCACCGCCACGGCCACGGCCGCCCTGGCGCTCTCCTCGGCGAGGGCGTCGCAGAAGGCCCGGTGGGTGATGAAGCTATCCCGCCTGGAGAAGAGCGTGCCGCAGTCGCAGCGGTACTCGCGGGTGCCGCAGACCTTGGCGTGCGCCTTCCAGTCGGAGTGCACGGCGTAGCGCTTGGCGCAGCGGTCGCACTTCCACTTCTTCTCGCCGTGCTTGCGGCTGAAGTGCTTCTTGATGCCGGTGAGGTCGCCGAGGGCGCGGGCCGGGTCGTGGTGCACGCACCCGGCCTCGGGGCACACGTACACCTTCTTCCGCACAACGTCCTTGGGGTTGCGCTGCTTCAGCTTCCATGGCAGGTTGTGGCCGCGCCGGTGGAGCTGCAGGTTCTGGTCCCGCTGGAACCCCTTGCCGCACACCTCGCACACGTACCGGTTCGTCGCCATCAGCGTCCGCGGCGACAGCGCGATCACCTCCGCGTCGGGGTCTAATTGGCAATTCATCTCATCATCAGTTGATCGATCCATCGATCCTAGTATGCGATTGAATTGAACTGAATTTGAATATTATACATACCTGGATTGCCGGGGAGGCTGCGCTTCTTCTTGGCGGGAGGAGGGAGGGGGTGGGAGGAGACGCTGGTCTGGTCGCCGGAGGCGGAGGTGAGGTTGGACATGTTCTCGTCGGCGGCGAGGGCCAGCTGCTGCTGCTGCTGCTGCTGAATTGCGGCCAGATCCTTGAGCATCATCTTCTTCTTCTTTTTCTCTTTCCCAACCGACGCGATGCGAGATCTTCTTCCTTCGCGGCCGATCGACGACGACGACGCCTGCAGGCTGCTACCAGCAGCTAGCTACCACTCACTCTTGTGTGCGGATGGATGGAGATGACGGATCAGCTTCTGCTTGCTCACGCGCATGCAGGCAGGCAGGCAGGCAGGCGCAGCAGCAAGGATCAGATCTCACGGGCGGGGGCGATCATGCATGTGCAGCTAGAGCTAGCCGTGGTGGTACTTGCAGCCCCTGCGCCCAGATCAGCTAGTGCTTGTCCTTCCTGCTCCGGCCGGCAGCGGTAGGGACCTAGCAGCTAGCTAGCTACCCCCCTTGAATCTCCAAAGGATTGCCTAGTACGTCGCGCGCACTAGTACTCCCCGTGAAGCTCCGGAATTGCCATACATGGAGAGTGAGTGGAGTCAGCTCAGCTCAGCGATCGATCAGCTGGAGAATTTGCCAACGGTGGCGCTGGAGGAAGAAGAAGAAGACGGGACGCGAGAGCTGAGGCTAGCTCTGGATATAACCCAACACGCGTGCTAGGGTTGAGCTGCAGCGACTAGAGAGAGAGAGAGAAGGGGATGGGGAGAGGAGAAAGGAAGCAAGAGAGAGACCCGGCCGGCCTGATGAGATGAGGGGGAGAGAGAAAGAGAGGCAAGGCAAGGCAAGGCAAGGCAAAAGCAAGTGTGCAATCGCTCGTCTCCACCCGATTGGCACCGCAAATCGCACACAAACTGGTCTGGAGAACTGCACAGTCATCGCTGAGGGATGCCCTTGCTTACCCCTCCTACGGAAGAAAACAGCCGCTACCACACACGGGCCGCGGGGCTTTCTGTCTTTTCCTCTGGACCGAGTGGCCTCCTCTCTCTATCTCTCCCTCGCTGATGGTGCATGCGCTGGCCTCGAGAAATCCCTTATTGTACCTTGTTGTGCTGTTAGCGTGTGTCCTCTAATCCCATTCGATGCAACAGATTACATGGTTCTGTAGCCGGGGCCAATAACCCATGCGGTTTAGTTCAGAGCTTGCACACCGTGTGTGCTCTGATTGTGCGCTGGCCGGCTACAGTGCTGGGAACAGTGACGCTGCAGGCTTTCAGCTGCGGCTAGCTGCAAGTTGTGAGACGTACGCGTTTGTAGATAGCTTATAGTTAGCCCGTGTCGCTCCAGCAAATCAAAGCATTTTGAATTCTTGATTTTTTTTCCCCTTCAAGCTTAATGAAACACTAGCGATTTTTTTTTCGAATGAGCAATTTTGCACACACTAATCTTTTGATTTGCACCTGAAAAGACTGAAGCTACTACCTCGGCAGGGGGGCTGTGGGCTAACGATCCTAATATACATTTAGTTCTGAAGATTTGCACTTGCAGTATGAGATGAGGTCGGCGTACGTCAACTACGAATCGGGAGGAGATATGATCGATCAATCGGGAATTTTCACACGTCTGAATGTCATTTCAGCCGCTTCCGCTTCAAAGCATCCACCGAGCACACCACGGACCAGATACCATCAGAGCATGAGACACAAAGACATGACTTTTCCTCTGTCTTCCTGACGACTCTGCACAAAACTGCATATGCATGTGTATCCCTATCCCTCCCACCTTTCTCAACGTCTCTTCCCCCGGCACTGGGTTTGGTATCTCGCCCTCGCAAATGTAGCACGACATGCCTTTCAGGTAGTAGGGCGATTAAATTAGGGCACGCAGCCTTTCTGGCCGGCATTGAAAGTGGAAAGGTCGGCCTGGGACATGCATAAAAAGGTTGGTATGATTTTCCTTGGGGAGATGCATGATGATGGGCTCTCGATTCATTAATTTTATGCAATTGTTAAGCGATGAGAAAGTGGAGTGAGTGGTGGAGAAAGCTAACTAAGCAGAAAGGTTACCCTTTTGCGCTTACACACACTACATGATTGGCCCATCGATTGGTAAGTTCTTCTTCATCACAGAGGTTTCCGCGCGCCTTAATTTGTCACGGTACATATGACTACATGCATGCATGCCTATGGATCAGTATCATCATCATCACACCCATGCCCTGCCCCTGACCCTGCAAGACTGCAAGGGGTGCTGTGGCGGCATGTGCTAAATTCTGCTGATGAGGTTTGGTCGGGCAGGATGCGAGCAAGAATGTGTAGGATGAGAAGTCAAGTGACCTGATGGTGGTTAAAGCAAGGCTGCTAAAAATGTTGACTGGAAACAAAGCACTAAAGGCTCTAAAGCAGACACATGTCAAATCCGGTCAAACAAAGGCAAATGCATTTGCCCACTGTTTCCCTATACACAAAACGGTGACAAAACGCTCGCTGAATGTAAACTGGTGACAAAACGCTACTGACCAAAACCTGACTTCTGAGTACTGAGCAAAAGAAAAAAAAACAGACATTTTTTTTTCTGAATGTAAACCGGTTACAAAACGCTAGCTGAGCACAAGGTGAGGAAAATGTCAAATCGAAGTGGGCATATACAGTTGCTAACATGCATAGGGCTGAACTGAACGGCTGAACCCCAGCCTTGCGCCCTTGCAGCGGCGCAGCCTTTGCAATGTCAATGCGGCCGGCATGGCGCGCACGTACCGGCGGTAGGCCAGGCGTCGTCAGCGCTAGCTCTCGTCGTCAGGGACTCAGGGGAAGAAACAACAAGAAACACCACATTTTGATGCAAACGAAAGCAACCATCTGATGGAGCCCTTTATCAGCCTGACCGCCACTGAGGCACTGATCCAACACTGATGCGTGGATGAGATTAGCCTGCAGCGACGCGCGCGTGCCTTTCAGTTCCGTCAGGGATAGGGGCATTGGCGTTGGCACGGCGTGGCTTCAGTCCAGGGTCCATCAACAGGGCCACGGCCACCCCTACTTGCTAGGCTCCCGTCACTCTTGCTCCGGCCTGCTCCTAGATAGCTAGCCGCCATGGCGTCTCGATCGCCTGGTCACGGGAGGAAGAGACGACGCGATCGCCGGCAGGGCCACCGCTCGTCTCGTTCCGTCGACCCCATTCACACTGCAGTTCTTGAACCACCGGCGGAGGATCGACGGCGGCGGCGGGTGGGCGCCGGAGCTAGCGACGAGAGCCTAGCTAGCTAGGAGTCGATCGAAGTTCAGGTGGACCCGTCTGTGTATCAGTGTATGTTAGGATCGCGATCGTATATGCAGGCCCGCCGGCGTGACCGTGCCAGCGGATCGCCGTCCGGGCGTCCGGCGGCGGCCCGTGACGGTGACGCCGCCTGTGCTGGGCCGGGCGACGCGGGGGATCGCTGCTGCTGCTGCATGTCCGTCCGTGGACAGTGGAAAGAGCAAGGTAGGTTAAAATTGGTATAGATAGAATAATCACCCCAGAGCCAGAGGATTTCGTTCATTCGCACTCTGTCAGTGTCAGCGCGACACCGTTGGCAGGCCGGACATGTAGAAACAAACAAGGGAAGACGACGACATGAGGCCATGGCATGCGAAGATCGATGGCAACAGTCTACGGACCCGTGGGCTTGCTTACCTCGGTCGCAAAAGCGCCTTTCTGAATTCTAGTAGTAATATTTTATTTTGAAAATGAATTAAAATTCTACTATAGTACTCCCTCCTTCCTCGGAAAAAAATCCAGTACAGGACTCCTGCACAGAGGAGTCTGTGCAGAACATCCTTGGATGCGCGCGCCTGGTATCGGACGGAGGAAGCACCGCTCGGCTCAGGACTCAGGAGCAATTTTTTCATGCTCGGCGCTCTCCGTTTGGAACTCGGCTCGGCTCAGCCCTTTGCACTGCAGATCGAAAAAAAAACTTTGGGCTGCTGAACTCCTCGCAAGGATGCTCCCTTCACTAGCGTCGATTTCCCACGATCTATTTGACTCACGTGTTCTTGGCATTGAGAACCTGACGGCGGGACTCCGTTTTGCCCTAGATACGTGACGCTGCCACCACGGCAAGAGAAAGCCAAGCAAAAAAGATCGGCAGGAGAAGGCGAGGAAGCCTACGGTCTCCTGGAGGCAATTCAGCCCGTCCACTGCATGCCTGCAGCCGCCTAGCGTGCCTCGGAGGCGAAGCACGGCTGCAAAAAGGGCGACACGGCGATGTCGGCAGCGGGTCCACCCACGACGAGGAAGACATGGCGATATCTGTGTGTCGTCGGCGTGGATTGGGGGCGGCAGGCAGGGAAAAGAGTCTCGTAGGGCTGAGCCAAGCCGAGCCACGCGGAACCGAGCGGAAGAAAATATTGTCCCCAAGCCGAGCGATGCCTGTAAACGTCCTCCGCCCGATTCCAGACGACGCACATCCGAGGATGTCCTGCACAGCGGAGTCCGTGCAGGAGTCATGTACTGGATTTTTTTCCTCCTTCCTCGTTTACAAGGCGTACACGTAAAACGAGATTCAAACTTTACGATCTTTGACCAATAATTTACCCATCAGTTTTTTCATTTTGTCATATAAATTTGACATGGTTGGATTTGTAATCAAACATACTTTCTACTGAGTATAAATTCATAGCCATAACTAATATAATATAAAAGAAATGAATAGTCAAAGTATGATTTAGGAGACCGTGTCATGTTGTCTCATGCCTTATAAACAAGGAAGGAGGGAGTACTATATATACTGTAGATTAACATATATGTATATTTATCAAGAAAGGCTTGCCTCCTTTAATTTGAGGGGCAATTCCTTTGGAGCCAAGTAAAGAATATGCATGCCGTCGACACAGAGTAACAAAGCTCGATCGATCTGGGCATATGCGCACGGAGTATGCCTCAATAATGCATGCATTTCCACGTCGATTAATTTCCTTTTGTTAATCATTTCGATTGACCAAGAGATCCATTCATGTGCACTACTGTTTCACTTGATCCATTGTGCAATAATTTTCTTTCCCTTCTGTTTTGTGGATTATTACTTCTCGTCCCGGCCTTGCGTGCGTGATAGGTAGGACTGTCTGGCGCTCGCTTTTCCCCTAAAATCCAAAATTGTTTTGCAGCTGCAGGTACACATTATTTGGATGTAACAGGTGATGGGGACTTACGGTGCCCTACGGATCATTTCTTTTGGTACCGCGCCGCGTGATCATGGTCCCAGTATTGTCCAGAATCCAATGTTGTTGAGCATTATATACTGCACATTTCACAATTGTGCCGAAGAATTAATCATTGAGCCGAATTCTAAAATGTAAAATGTGCAGGGCATATATTATTTGCAAGGCATATATTGAGCCGAATTCTAAAATGTACAGTAGTATGTCAGTGTGCATTGCATCAACAACAGATCGATGACTCGTTTGACGATGGAACCTGTACGTTTAATTGGTCGTTGCGTTGGCTGGTAGCTAGCTAAGCCACATCCGTTGCCGTTTCCCTCGTGTTGCTGCTTTCTTGTCCGTTAGCCCGTGACACTGTCTACCCAGCTATGTACTTGGCTACTGTTGCGTGTTTGTACTATTAGATTGTCGGTGACGTAGACTAGCTAGGAGGGTAACCGCATATTGTATATGATAATATGATGAACGCGAGATAGCGATCGATACAGTATGTACGTATGCCTTCCATCGAGAAGCACAGCGACGTCTGCCTCTGTACAGAACTACAGATCGATAAATGCAGTGTGCACCTAAATTAAAATAATGCAGTGGCTCTAGTGCTAAGCTTTTAACAACTATAGGTAGCTTCTTGGGGTTCAAGCAGAGAATTATTAGTAATAAAACTAATTACCCGTAGCAGTCTATCAGCATCTTTAATCAGGTGGAACAAAGTTGGTAGATTTATTTTAACCACGCCGTGTGGATAGTTGTTCCATTTCCTAGTGGTTGGATGTGGATGATGCCATGCATCCTCAGGTCTCCAAAAGTTTCTTCTTAAAATAAAGAACAGGCGGGTGAATGGTTGCTCTGCACAAGAGATCAAATGAAGGCCGCCAAAGATCAGAGTCCAAAGAATAATGGTGCCGGTGGATTAAGATGACAGTTAGTTGACACGAGACAGATAGTTGATGATGGCCGTGAACGGCCGCGCGTAGGTGACGTCACTTGACTCAACACACTGCTTTTATCTTGCACCGCTGCGTGCATTGGGTGGCCAAAAGTATAAAGAACGAACAGGTCACCATGCACTACAACCAACAGAGAGCTAGACCGCCTGCAAATCTTTAGCTCTAGATGGGCAATAGACAACAAATACACCGTCAAGAAAAAGGATGATTTGTCATTTTGTATATCAACGTGTTTCTCACTGATAAATAAAAATGATGGTTTGTATTCCAGGCGACCTCATTTGTCGCGGATAGGGATAGGCAGTACCCATTATTCGGTTTATTTATTTAGGTCGGATGGAGTAGCTCCAAATTGGCCTGCCCTTTGATTTTATTCTGGCTTGGCTCCAGATTTTCGTTATCTAATTTCCAATGCGTTTGAAAGGGAGATTACCCAGCAACGAAATGTCGTGTCGAAAAAACAGCAACGAAATGTAGCACCTGTAGGCTTCTGGACCAGAATCAGCTGTGGGCTTCTTGGCCAGAATCAACTTTGGGCTACTGGGCTGAATGAGATGAGTACGATTACATCCAGCCTTATAAACCCACTAGGAGGGCTCTGCTGGGTCATCAAATGAAATGAGTATGATATGGCCTTTCTCAAAGAAAAAAAAGAGAGTATGATAACACCGACTAGTATTCAAACAGGTGTTAACCACGTAGGTTGTCCTAAAAAGAAGTGTTAAACACGTAGCGAAGACCATAAATTTTGGCCGTAATCTAAGGGATGTGGCTCGATGAGTGAGTCCATATAACAGTTAGTTATCACTAGACAAATATACTGCATTATATATAACTCTACTATGATAATGGTCTCTAAAATCATTTATAGTATAGGACATAACGTATTTGAAATAGTTGATCGATGATGGGTAATTTTTTGTTGTATTTCTTGTACTTTTATAATTTTTATTAATATGTATAATATTAAAAAATATTATACTGCATAAACCGACTACTGATATAGTTCACTCCCATGGATTCAATATGAGGAACATGATCATGATCGCTGCATTCTTGTTCGCAATGCTTTTTGGGTTCCTAGCATCGCCTGCACAGTGTAAGTATATGTATTCCGCATCCTATCTTCTTACCTCTACATTTACTAAAATATATACGGAGTATGTGAGTATTATTGATGAAAACAAATAAGGGATGGATAGAGCGCCCGACAAAAATATCAGGGTTGTTAGAGCCGGTGTGGGATTCGTAGGGGCCATGAGCCCCCATGGTCCAAAATTTGTACTGAATTTCCTTTTCATAGAAAATAAGATTATAAATATCTTGTAGCTCCATCATTGACAGCGTGACACAAATATATCACAGGAGATTATCAATAGCAACCAGTCGCTAGTTCCACTGGTACCGATATGAACTCCAAATCTTTAGCTGAGAGAAGTTTCCACCTTATCTTTTGTGCCGAATCACACCGTGATTACTGCTATACTAATGGTAGTGATTGCTATTGTTGTCCGAATGGTGGTCGTAAAGAGTATTGCCACACGATATTAAAAGAATGTGGAGATAACCGCGTCTCTTGCAAACGCCGGTGCTCACCCTAGTCATCTCTTTGATCGGTGATGCTGGGAGATTGACCACTGGATGCACCAAAGATCAATGAATTATGATAGGCCGACTCCTGATTCAAACCATTTGTGATGCGCCATAACTGGAGAAGTGCAGTGAGCCTTCAAATGTGTACGATAGGTAACATGGTTGTTTGATTTCAGTTACTGCTGCCTCTGTCATGGTTAAAGGCTTAAAGCACCACGTACGGATAGTTCTTTAATCTTGGTGATTGTTTCATTTTTTTGTCTCTATCTATTTCCTGACAATCATCCTTTTCTAAAATCATGTGGATCCTATGAATTACGCACGTTATCACAACTTTTTATGGATCGCATGGGAAAGTGTGGGAGTGAGGGTTTGATTTGACGTACTCACTCTGTTCTAAAATGTAGGTCGTTTGATTTTTTTTTATCATAAGTTTGACCGCTCGTCTTATTCAAAAAATTTATGAAAATAGTCAAATTTAAGATATTTTTAAAGTTTTTTATTAATAAAGCAAACCACCACAAAATATATGATAATTGGTACGAAATTTTGAATAAGTCGAACGGTCAAATTTAGAGTTAAAAAAGTCAAACGACCTACATTTTAAAACGGATTGAGTAGCATATGTCCAAACATTTTTTTTCGTGCAAATTGGTTGTTAATGAATTTCTTGATTATTTATGCTCCGCTGGCTTAATGTCGCGTGCTTCCTGCTGCCAAACAGTGCCAACCATTGATTCCTCGATCCGGCGATGCCATACATCCAGAATCGAGCTATCATTTTGTAAGGAAACTGATTCCATGGTTCGACCTTCCAAGTGAACTGATGAAATGTTCATAGCTTATATAGATCCGAATAGGTCTGTTGATCACAACTGTCGAGTGCTCCCCTGATCGTCGCAGTAGTTGTCTATAGTATTTTTTTTTGAGGAGAGAGTAGTTGTCTATAGTAAAGACAACATCAATCAGAATACGGAGTATGTATGTATGTATCGTCTTTGGGCTTGTGGGCCATAGTCAAGTGTGGGCTGAGATGAGTACGATGATGTATCCACCTCTGTATAAGAGCCCAATAGGAAAACGAAGCCCAAAGTCCAACTACCAGCATAGAGTAGAAGCGTAGAACTAGAAGTTCCCTTGAAAAAAAAGGAGTAGAAGTGTAGAAGTATCGCTAGAAAAAAGTAGAAGTCTAAAAAAGTAGCGTAGAACACAGTTATCATATAAACGCTGTTGGCCACGTCTCCAGGATGAGCACGTGCACGACGCTGCAAGTCTGCAACGGCAGGCATCAAAAACTGGCTGCCCGACTGCGTGTAGAGCCACCACCACCACACCGCGCGACGTAGCTTGGCCCCCGGGTACGTTGCGGCGCACGGAAACCAGTGGGCGTGGCGTCGTCTTCTCTTCTGAATCAGGAGGAAGGCGAAGGGAGGGCATCTTCTGAAGCTCGGATCTCGCGTGCAACCACTGCCCAATTAAACTACTCCCAGTCCCAGCGGTGGTTCGTGCGCGCGGTGAAGTTAATTACGACCCGGCCAGGATGCTCCTCATCAGCTAATTAACGGTGAATATAAAACTGGCCATCTCTTGGAGCTAAGCTAATTAAGCTAGCTAGCTGCCAAACCAAGGATGTGATGTGGCCCGCCAGGAGATCGAATAAGATAGTGGAATTATTGGTACACACACGTACTGCGCGGGCGGGACTAGCTAGGTGCCAAACGAGTTGCACGCTGCTAGTAGCTGACCTGGTGACGTGGCCGGCAGCGTGACGTGTACTCTCTCACAACTCCAGAAGCCGACGGCCGAATTATACGGGGACTATTTTTTTTAAAAAAAATACTTGCAGTATACGTACAGTATAATTATTGGTCCATTGATGGGCATGGGGCACGGGCGCAGGGGGAGTGTTTTGCACACTGCCCCTTGGAGGCCTGGATCGCCCGGTGGTGGTAGAAATACTGTAGAATTTCGTGCGGCACGGGAGAAGGGGGAACAGTGTGGGATCGCGTGCGTGTGGCTGGCCGCGCATCGCGTCGCCGGGAATTAAGCCGCGCGCACATGCCGATCTGACCTCAAATCAAGCAGAGCAGGCAAGCGCAGCGGAACCGACGGTCCAGATCGGCGGACGCAAAGGATGATCATGGAGGAGCGCGTACTCTCGGATACATGAACGTAGGGCGGGATTGGAATTGCAGAATGCAACGTACGTAACTGGCGGTGGCGGGAATAGGGTCGGGTTGGGGTTTGCGACCGAGCCCGCCAGTGGTGACGTCTCCCTCCATTACAAACAGCGGCCGTTTTTAAAATGTTATCTTCCGGGCATAAGATAAATAATCGGCTTCCGACTAGGATCGTGCGTGCGGCCGCAATCATGTGCGCTACTTTAATTACACGCACCGATTATTAAGTTAAGCAAAACAGAGCACACCGCATCGCGCGAACAGGACAAAACAGAAGCGAGGAACAGGACAAGTAGTAGTAGTAGCTAGCTTTACTACTCTCTCGGTCCGTCCCGTGAAGGCCAGATTTCTGAGTACACTAGCTTTGCTTGCTTGCTTGCTGCTGTAAAAGAGAGAGGCCAGAAAAGAGACGCAGGAACGAAGAAGAGGTAAGTATTACTCCTAAGTAATCACATTTAGGTCCTGCCGTTTCTCACAAAACCCCCTTGTAACACTGTCCTCTCCCCTCATACGGAGTAAGCATCTTCTTAACCCCTGTTGGCTGGCTGCTGCCGTGCTGGAGACTGGAGTACTACCACCACCACTGCTTCGACTTATTCCAGTGTATTTTGCGTCCCGCACCCTGAACCTTTTCCGAATCGCAGAGGCCGCGGGCAGTATGTACACGGACGCGACGCTAGCTAGCTAGGCGCAGCAGAGGGCGCCGACCTCCCTGAGCCGCGGCACAAGGCGGCCGCTGAGGTGGAGGTCCATGAGACCCTCGAGCCCGCCGACGGGGTCCCCGCCCAGAAGATCACCACGGGGCTCTCGCGGACCAGCCGCCCCACCCGCGCCGCCGGCGCCTCCTCCTCCCCCGCCGGGTCGATGGTCAGGCCGCGCCGGATGCCCACCGCCTGCATGCTGCTGCTGCTGCTCGAGTGCTCGACCACCGACCGATCGCTCGCTGCAACGGTGACGGCCGTGCGTGCTCGCCGAGGATCCCGCCTGAAGCGGAGGAGATGAGCTGAGCTGATGAGCTGCTAGTGCTAGCGAGAGGAGAGGTAGGCCGCCGGGGAGGAAGGGGGAGGCGCTCCGGTGGCATATATAGCCGCGCGCGGCGGGGGCGGCACATCACATGGGCATGGGCAAAGGAGGGGGAGGAGGTGACGTCACGCGGGCGGTGACGGGGAGCGGTGGGGCCGGAGGTTGCGTCACGTGGCTGGGCCGGAAGGGAGGCCATTAAATTCAGCGCTAGCTAGCTCCACCCCGCATTAAACAGCCACCCAGCGGAATTAATCAATCAATCAATTAATTAATTATTCGACTCCTCTCGTACCCTCCTCTGAGCAAAGAAAATCAAACGAAAAGGGAAATCGATTTTTTTTCCACGCTCCGCGATTTTTTTTGGTGCGTGCGTGGTCGTTCGATTTGGGCCAGTCGTCGAGGGCGGAAAGAATCTGCGTGCGCGAAGAAGCTCCGCTCGAAGATGCCGCCATCGAATCGAAATATTATTCGATTGTACCGCAATTTTTCTTACTACTGAAGAATAAGCTCATAATTGAGGTCGAGCAGTTGGGATCGATCAAGGGTGTGTGTGTTTTTTTTAATTGAAATGAAGGGTGTTTTGTTTTGTTTCCGAGGCGAGGCGAGGCGAGACATGGCGTACCAACTGGGCTTCGTCAAACAAGAAGCGGTGTACTTGTACTGCATGCGTGTAGTACTAGCCGTAGACCCGTAGCAGTAGGAAGCAAGCAGCGAGTAGTGCGTCGTACGTCAGCACGACGGGAGAGCAGTGGCCTGGCGTCAGCACCCGGCACGCTCGCCGATCGTCTCGTGCGGCGGCCCACGGCTCGCAGGGCGAGGAGGCCAGGGGATCGAGGCATCGGGCGGCTGGGCCGGGCCGGGCCGCGCCTCTCACGTCACGGGTCACGTCCCCTCGGGCCAGGGGGGACAGCGCCGGCGCCACACGTGGCGGCCCCGGCGGCCGTTGACGTCGCTGCTGGCGCTCCACGCCGTTCCGTTCCGTTCCCTGCCGCTCGGGGCGCCCCACTAACTGGTAGAAGCGGTAGCCACCGGCGCGCGGCGCCAATCGCCATCGAGCGGTGGTGGAAGGGAGCGCGAGGGCGAGGTGGACGGCGCGGATCCGCCCGGGTCGCCGTCTCGTATCGCATCGTATCCCGCCCGCTCTGTCCCGGATCCGTGTTGACCGTTGACACGCCGCGATCACGGCTGACGCCACGCGGGGCCGTCTGATTTGGCTCGACCGGTTGGCGTGGCCGTGACGACGACGATGCTGTACACGGGCGTACACCGCGTCACGCGCGGTGCACGCGCCCGCTAATTCGCAGGCTATGAGATCGGAGCGCCGAGACGGATGGGTTCCACTTTTGTGATGCACAGCACTAGCCCGGAGGCGGCAAAGAAAGCATTGGGAATACATACATATATGTGCCGGCCACGTCAACCGATCGAGTGATGATGCACACGTCATCGATCGGCAGGTCGTCTAAATTCTACTCCATCATCAGGAATAAGCAAGCGCATGTTAATCAGCGAGCGGTGATGATGGAGCGGGGGTGGGGTACGACTTTCATAGTTGGACACTAGCCTAGCTGGAGCACCACGTCGTAGGCATGCAGGTCCGGCGAGCTAGAAAGATTCCAAAGAGTTAACGATGATGGGTTGCCCGAAAATATCAGTGTGTCGTAATCTCGCTCCAAAATTGCCGACAAATATAATTAGTCCTTGTGATTACGTATATTGCTAGAATTGGTCCGATCGGGAGGCGCTTGTACGCTGCTAAATGTTGCTTAGCTCCTCTGATGGTAGTTCTGCTAATCAGCTTTCAGCCGATTAATGCAAGTTGCCCGAAGCTTAATACCCGGGCCCGCCAGGATATCTAAATTAAACATCGAGCAACCAGTTCATGCGCAATCTCAAAGTAAGCATGTAGTATACATATACATGCATATATTTATACGCATATAAAAAAGAAAGAAAGGTCTGCTCATGAGGGGACGGCTGATTGCACCAGGATATCATGATGAGTATAAAAGCAAGTGCCATTGCTTCCTCCAACCACGTGAGGTGATGGTGGCGGTGGTGGGAGCCGGGCGGTGGCCCATCAGGGTTACGCATCGGCGGCATTGGCGTTGGCACCTCCACCGGCCGGCGCCCGGCGGTGCCCTGCCCGGCCCATCCATGGAGCCGGACGGAACTAATGGCCGTAGTTTTCTTATCCGGGGGGCGCAATTTTGGTGGAAAGCCCTCGCCTTTTGGCGCTGATTTGCCGCACTAGCTCTGGCAGATAGACAGATATATGGATTGATTGGTTAGTTGATGGCTACGGTGGTGCCTGCCTGCAGCATATGCCAATATATATACATGTGCGCCGTCGCCGTCGCCGCCGTCGTCACCGGCCGTGTCTAGCATTGTGTTGAATTGTGTGTGTCACTCTGTTAGGACCCAGCCTCCTGTTGGGCTGATTTGAGTAAGTGTGTTGGGCCTGCGGCCTATCTCGCTGGGCCAAGCCCATGTAATGAGAGAGTGTGCTGGTTATTTAGTCCAGCCGAGAGAGAGAGGAGAGAGGGCATTCAATCAAGTTGTAAACAGATATTACTATTCTTCTTCTTCCTCGTGGAACCAGCCATGGCGCTGAGACTTTCTCTCCTTCGATCCTTCCCCTGTGCTTCCTACCCCTGATTCCATTCCTCTCTTCGATCCCCACTACCCTGCTGCTAACAATTGGTATCAGAGACACCGATTCTCGGAGTTTATAATCTCGATTTCGCCATTTTTCCCTATCTGAATCTCACTCCGACCACCACCACCCCTTCTGCCGCCGCCATGTCTCTCAGTTCCAAGTTTATGCTAGCCGAGAGCAACAAGTTCAGCGACTCATCCCCGTCAGATTCCTGGTGTTTCAGCAAGGAGAACAACCTTTGGTTGAGTGCCTGCAACCTGTTCGACGAAATGGCCACAAGTAATTTGGACCAGTGGAGGTCACCAAATCGCATTCTGGAGGTCACCATTCACAGGGTTTGCTATCCTATCACTGAATCTGTGCTTCATCAAGTATTTGGTTCATATGGAGGAGTGGTGGAGCAGATGCTGGTGATTGGGGGAGCAGAGGTTGTGATGGCGAGTGTGGTGTTTGATTCTGTGGAGGTTGCAGCAGATGTTTATGGGGAATTGCATGGCCGCTACATCTACGAGGGTTGTTGCCAGATGCATATCAAGTGGGGATTGCCGATTCCAGTAGCTCCAGGTGCAGACGAGAAGGCTTGCATGGTTGTGCCCGCGGCCGCACCTTGCGCTTCTCCATCGGTCGCGCCCGCGGCCGCACCCGCTCCTGCGGCCTCATCGTCGGTGGCGTCGGCCTCTTCCGCGACTCCGACCTCGACCACAGCGGCTGCGTCCTTAGCCACCGCCTTAGTCGCTGATGCGGCCGCGCTCGAGCCTCCCGCGTGCATCACGCCGAGTGTCGTCTCCATCGAGCTCGCCGACCACCATATCAGCAAGCGCGACGTCGATAGCTCAACCCATGTTCGTGCGTCCCCGATCCGGACCAGGGAGCGTCACGACGATCGTGGGGATATGGAGCGGGACCAGGACGAGTTCGTCGACGGCGACCCCGGTGTTGCGCGTCCACGTCACTCGCGCAAGCCTCGCCCTCGCCGACTGCAGCGAGCCCCTCCACGCCTGCTTTGTCATTGTCGGCCGCGGCGTGGTCGACTGCGCCTACTTCGGCTTCGGCGTCAGCGTCGAGCTCCTCTGCACCAGCCTCGTCCTGACCGGCGGCGTCGAGCTCCTCCACGCTGGCCTCGCTATCCACGGCCGCGGCGAGGTCGTCTGCGACTACCTCGGCTTCGGCGACCGCGGCGCGCTCCACCGCGCCCGCCTCGTCCTCGGCGTCCATGGCGCGCTCCTCAGCGCGTGCCCCAGCCTCGACGTCCGCGTCACACTCTCCCTCATCCGGTTTGGCCCCTGCGGCATCGCCCACAACTCTCCATGGCGCAGCACAACGACATCGCCCACAACCCACCTACAAGCTGTTCGACTGATTGCTTCAGTTGTGTTGCCTGCGACCTGGTGCCCAGGATGACCGTGGTGCCTCCAGTGGCAGCGTTCCAGGATGTTCCCAAGAAGGTCAAGCTCCTACCAGTTCTTGTGATGGTTGTTGCAAGCAAGTGTTCGTCTACATCCATGCCTGCTCAAGTGGTGTTCGTACAAATGCAGCAAAGGTACATCACCAGCTTTATCCCTGCTTGTTCCATGGGCTTTGTTCTGTTGGGTACTGCCATTAAGTGTCAGGAGGTCCATATGTTGTCAGCGGGCATGATTGGTCAGACTCCATTAATACTAGAGCCAGTGCTTGCTAGCTTGGGAATGCCTTTTAGTAGTGGTTAGGAAGGTGTCAATCTGAGGCAACCATGGCCACCACCTATACAAGTTGAGATGCTGGTGTGTTCACCTACTAGTCACGTGTTTGATCGTGGGAAGAGTGCAGTGGCTTTGCAGTTTGGGGTATCATCTTCTCCAGGTGCTTTATTGGAATGGGGTGTGTCACTCCTGGTAATGCAGCAACATTTCAGTGATGTGCCTTTTATTATGAGCTTTGCTTGTCAGATTGAGGCACCTGTGCATGCTCTGCCGCTAAGGAAACCATGGCCACCACCTCTGCAATTGGAGATGTTGGGTGATAGTGTTCAATTGAGGCCAACTCCTTGGCCATTCTTCAGTTGGCAAACAATTTCTGTGCAGTTGGAGAAACATATGTTAATGGTGTTTTGTTATTCAGTGAACAAGTGCAAGATGAGGCCTCTCCTTAGTGCTGTCTGTGCAGAGTGTAGGAGTCATTGGCTTAAGTTACTGGAAGAGGTGCAAGCTGTTGGAACCAAGTTTGCTGTCCATCTCCGGTCTCTGCTATTGCCATCAGTTTGTAGTTCTGGAGCCAATGTGCATTGGAAGCAGTCCCTATCAGTTATGCTTATTTTGTGGATGCAGTTGACAATTGTTTGGCCACCTCTAGTTTCTATCACTTTTACAGGATGGGTCACTGAGCTGGTTCTGCATCTGCAGAGTATCAGAAGCATGGTCGACATATTTCTATGTCTATTTACAGTGCAAATGCTATCACAATATGTGTTTGCTATTGAGTTGTTACGGAGGCACATGACCGAGTCATATTGTTTCAGTCTACTGGGCAATATTTGTGCACTTCAAGACA
>OAMR01000069.1:419874-492481 GCA_900205405.1 Echinochloa crus-galli
GGAGAAGAAAGAAAGAAAAGGGAAAAAGAAAAAGAGAGAGGGGAAAAGGGGAGGGAAGCGGCGGGATTCGCGGCGGAAGGACGACGGGCGTCGGAGTTGGTCGGCCAGAGGTGGACGGACCCGGCGGTCGACCCGAGGGCGGGCGACGCGGGATGGGACGGAAAGGAGGGCGGTGACAGCGAGGCGAATAGGAAGAGAGGGGGGAAACGACAGGCGGAGAGGGTTGGCGGAAACGGGAGCTCGAGCGGGTAAAACGTTTTGAAAGATTTTCACTGGGTGATTTCTTTAGGTGCTTTTCCAGAGATTAAAACGCGGGCGTTACACTGGACCATCAGCTGCTGATGCTCGGTCACCCGTTGCTCAACCTGGGCTAAGGCTACCTGGTGTGCCGCTGCTTGCTCATCGAACCGAGCCTACAATTATAATGCCGTGCGTCGAGTCTTTGCCGTGCGTTGTCTTGTAGGCGCACGGTAAAGGTTGTGTTTGCCGTGCGCCCGATATTTAGCGCACGGCAAACAATCCGACGCACGGCAAACTGCCGTTTTCCGGTAGTGCCAATTGCAGAGGTACTGAAAGAAAAACGCATCATCAGCTGCGAAAGCGTACGTTCTTGGAGCCTACCTGTATTGATCATTGAGAATTGAGATCGATCGTCCCCCAACCCGACCGCGCGATCAGCATGAGCCAGATTCCCGGTCGATTCTAAGTTGCAAGTAGCCAAGTAGGATAAGTGTGCTGTAGAGAAATAGTTGAAAGAAACCATACACGTGGCTGTGCGGGCCTTCTCCAACCACTGGCCTGTCACCCGGCCTACCTGCTAGCCGCGCGCGTCGGTTTGCACCTGCCAACTGCCATCGTCGCTACCAGACCGATGATCGAAACACACATGCAGACGGGTTCCATCGTTCCACATCGAAAATAAGCATCATCACGCATCCATGATTTCATTGAGAAAACATCCAGATCGAGCTCGATCTTCGCAATAAGCTAGCTAGGCATTAGTTCCGTTCCGTCGCCACGCGTGAGTACGCATCGCCTTCTCACTGTGTCCTTGTGATCCATCTGGGCCCCTCCGCCGTGTGGTCTGTGGATCAGCGGCGCTCACTACCCCCGGCCTGTGCTACGGCCGAGGCCGAGAGCAGAGCATGGGCTGTCGACGAATTATGTCGCGCACGTCTGCCTGGGGGTACCCCAGAGAGTAGAATTGTGTGTCTCTTCTAGTTCTAGGAACGATAGTGTACGAACAAGATTTAGACAGGTTCGGGCCACTATAGCGTAATACCTTATGTCCTGTATGCTGGATTGTATTACACGTACGGTTGTGTATGATTGTCTTGGAAATACCGAACTAGGGACCCCTGCCCTCCTTTATATATCCCAGGGACCGGCAAGGTTACATGGTAAGTTCCCTAGTCGGTTACAATTGAGAGTCCTAGTCCTAGTAGGAGTACACGACTAGTTGTCCAAGTAGTTCTACTAGGACTAGGTCTTCTATCTTGAGGGTACTCGGGGATGTATATCCCACAAGCCCCCGAGCATCTTGCGCCTTTGCTTCAAGTCTTGAATCTGCTTCAGCATCTTCGAGTAGTTGTAGTAAAGCCCAAGACGCTCAGATCTTCTCTGACGAGTAGTTCATTGGAGTGCATCTATCGCTGCACCCAATGGGTGTAGCCCCCGAGCCTCCGAGTACTTTAAAAAATAGTCGGAGACTCAAAAGCAGTCTTCTATTTTCATCTTGAGTAGTTCAATGGTGTGCACCGATCAGGTGCACACATTGGGTGTAGCCCCCGAGCTTCGAATAATTTTGAAGAAACTAGTCGGAGGTCTTGAATTGATCAACAATAGGCACAAAAAATGTGTACCCCTTGAGTATAGCCCCCGAGCCTCGAAGCGAATGTTTACATCCGGTCCGAAGGTCAAGAACATAATCTTCAAAGTAGCTTCTTGGCTGGTGCCAATTTTCACTGATGTGAGTGGTTCGCCGTTTGAGTACCGACTGGTGCCAGTACTCGTCTCCATGTCTTAGCTTGCGATGTGTAGCCCCCGAGCTTCATACGACTAGATAAAGTACTCAGCATGTGAGCACCGACTAGTATAAGTACTCGATCGGCTCCGCAGCGTCATGAAGAGGTGAAGTTATGCCAAGTCTCACTACGTGAACCCTGCAGTTTAAATATATAGGATTAGTAGTATCCGATCAAGAATAATCCATGAAGGATAATAATAGCATGTGGTAATGCATGTAAAGGTTTTCGCTCGTGCTCTTGTTAGACTTTTAACTACTCGAATAGTAGCCCTGTTACTTTTAAACACTTGGTCCCGCTTAACCATAGCCCGCAAACGTGAGACTGGTGTCTTCTTTGACGTGTAGGCGTGTAGGTGTTGCGAAGGAGCCGAAGCTTCACGAATTAAGGTGCATGCTACTGAGCGGTGTTGGTCATTAAGAGTAGACAACAAGTATAAAGTAGTCGACATGCGACAAAAGTATGCATGATATGCAAAAAAAAAGTAGTCGTTTAAGACTTTTCTCCTGTTGGAGAAGTCGCGCGAGGGATTGTAACCCGTCGGCGAGAAGTCATGCGAGGGTGTAACCCTCGAGAATTATTGTTGTTGAGAGAAGTACTCTTTAGAGTAGTCGGCTCATGGCCAAGCTTGTGTATAACAAGCTGAAAAAATTATTATAAAAAAATAATTATTAAATAAGATTTAGCTTTGTTCGCGGACTATTGTCGACGAAGCCGTGGCGGTTGGCGATGAAGCCGACTAGTCGGAGTCGATTCCGACTAGTTGTTGATGAAGATGTAGCCGCTCTCGACTAGTTTCAACTAGTCGCGCTCTCGGCTAGTTTCAACTAGTCGAGATGAGTAGTCGAAGTAGTCGTACACAGAGTTGATGCAGCCGGATGTAGATATAGTAGTACTCGCGTACATCTCCTCGTGTGCGGCAAGTGAAGATCTTTGAATCTTGTGAGTTGCCTTCGGTGTGCACGTAGAATTTGCAGTCAATTGAATCTGGATCACACGGAAGATAACAGCTTCGATCTTGCTGCTGCAGCTTTTGTCTTCTTTTTTTTTTGACTGTGCACGTTGGAAAGAAAGCCACGAAGCATGACTGGGTGCTGATCGGTTTGGGCCCTGCCGAGTGCTTTGCTTTGTCTCGGAACCAACAACGAAACCGATTCTGATTTAATGCTGCCGAACACCAGGAAGCGCCAAACAATAAACCGCCGTTTGATTGCAACCGAACACACACCGAGATAGGCCGAGACGATGTGCGGCGCGGATGGAGTCCAGCTCTTGATCGAAGTCGAGGTGGAACTGATGAATTCGCCAGCGCCGTTTAATCGCCTCGAGCTTTTTTCCTCACGTGACGTTGAAATTGTAGATGAGTAGGTCCATCAAGCTCTCCTATTGATTGCAACGATTGAACTCTGATGTTGAAGTTGATCCCATCGCATCTAATGTTGAACTTCGACGAGTAGGCCTCACGGTGGGCGCCAAGTGTCGACGAATTATGTCGCGCACGTTTGCCTGAGGGTACCCCAGAGAGTAGAATTGTGGGCCTCGCCTAGTTCTAGAAACGATAGTGTACGAACAACACAAGATTTAGACAGGTTCGGGCCGCTATAGCGTAATACCCTACGTCCTGTATGCTGGATTGTATTGCACGTACGGTTGTGTATGATTGTCATGGACCTACCGAACTAGGGACCCCTGCCCTCCTTTATATATCTCAGGAGGCAATGTTACATGGTAAGTTCCCTAGTCGGTTATAATTAGGAGTCCTAGTCCTAGTAAGAGTACACGACTAGTTGTCCGAGTAGTTCTACTAGGACTAGGTCTTCTATCTCGAGGGTACCGGGATGTATATCCCACATGGGCCTGATCGCCATTCTCGCCTGCTTGAGAGCTGGATGGAGATAGCTTGATTATGTAATGACACCTAGCTTAGATAATTTAATTCTGTGCGTATGTATAGGCCTGCTTGCTAGGGTCAAAAAAGGTTCCGTTTGGACGGGCTCGACGGATTTTGTTTACTACTCGATTTCGTTCGTGCCTATTACTAGCTAGGCGCAGTATTTTACTCGCGCGGTCGTGGATCTCCTCCGTCCGCCAGCGCCGCCGCGACGCGCGGCCGCTGCTTGCTTGGACGCATGCACGCACGCACGTACAGTATTTGATCGGCAAGTGATATTTTTAGGCTCCTAGTTAGCTGAATGCTCTGTTTTTTTAGGGAAAGTTGAATGCTCCGATGAGCGACAAAGCAAGAGGATAGAAAAACACCACGACGACGCCACCAGTGGTCTCGTGGAAATGTGGACACGCACACCAGAGAAGAAGAAGAAAGCAAAAAGTCTATTTTACGTCCCTCATGTTTAGCCGTCGTTCGCTTTTCGTCCTCTAAGTATAAAACCAGAAATCTTTGGTCCTCCAAGTTCTAAAACCATGCGTTTTACATCCCTCGGCGGTTTCGACGGTGGTTTCGCTGACGTGGCGACGGTTTCACTGACGTGACGCGCTAATAGGACATGCTTAAAATGGCTGAAACTTCAAAACATCATATAAAATCATAAAAAATGATAAAAATATAAGTCCATTTTTTTTAGCTTCTTCAATAGCATCTTTACACAGCGGAGTCATTTATTTACATGTTTGATATTATTTTCTTATCTAAATAAAACAGGCAAGAAAAGATGCCATAGAATTTGTAAAATGCATAGTAAATATTCGAAATATTATAAAATAGTAAATCCAACTCCTATGTGTCTCTAGTGAGTGTATCCATCTATCAGAGTTATTTTCTTTACATATTAGATTATGCAACTCCTTTGCATAAGCACCCAATTATAATAGGATTATGTTTAGCATATGTACAAACATAATCTTACTCTACCGTATAAAAACTTTTCATATATAAACAAACTACTCTACTAGATGGACACACTCACTAGAGGCACATAGGAGTTGGATTTACTATTTTATAGTATTTGAAATATTTACTATGCATTTTACAAGCTCTATGACATCTTTTCTTGCCTATTTTATTTTGACAACAAAATAATATCAAACATGTAAATAATTGACTCCACTGTGTAAAGATGCTCATGAGGAAGCTAAAAAAATTAGACTTATATTTTTATCATTTTTTAATGATTTTTTAAAGTTTCAGCCATTTTAAGCACGCCATGTCAGCGCGCCACGTCAGCGAAACCGCTGTCGAAACCGCCGAGGGATGTAAAACGCACGGTTTTGGAACTTGGAGGATCAAAGATTTCTGGTTTTGCACTTAGAGGATGAAAATCGAACGACGGCTAAATATGAGGGACGTAAAATAGACTTTTTCCAAGAAGAAATATGGCCCGTCGTTTTCTTTGACACGAATACGGCCCGTCGTCGGTGGGTCGGTCGGCCTGGTATGTGGTGCTAGTGGGCTTAGTAGAGAGAGATCCCATGCGCCGCGCGGATCGGGCTGTCGACGGTGTGGTTTTCCGTGACTTAAGCCCAAAATTAGTCCGGGGGTAGTAGGTCACTGGGCTGGGCCAAAGCCCAAGCATGCTTTCCGTTTCCCTGAGGGGAGCAGAGTGCAACGGTGCTCGCCTTTCTTTTTTTTCTTTTTTTTTGAAACAGGTGCTCGCCTTTCGAGTCCAAAACAACTGTTTTTTTTTTGCAAGTAACCCTGACCATGCTTTGGCTCATCCTGGCAATACGCCAGTAGACTTGGGGCAGAGCAGATGATCCCTCGAGAGCTGGTTCGATTCGATCTCGTTGTTTTGTTTTATACAGTAAGTAGTACTGTCAACCCTCGAGGTTGGAAGAAAACAACCAAATCACTAAATCAGAGGTAATTCGTTCTGCTCCTTTGTACAGAACCCCAGCAGGGTCGCTGGCGGCTCTAGCTCTCTGCGCACGCACACGTGATGAACACACACAGCGCGGGGTGCAGACGTGCAAGTGCAATGCAGGAGGGGAACACGCAGTGTGCACGACAGGAAAAGGACAAGGAGAGTTTAGGGCCGCCGTCCTTTTCCACTTGAAGGCCTTTCCCATGCTGCTGCTGCTCATGCTGCCGGCCCTTGACCTGCAAATTCTGCATCGAGCCGATGGTCTTGTTGTCTTGTGAGTAGTACAGGTGCTGTGCAGGATGCAGCGCCCACCGAACCCCCTCCAAAATCATTGATGCTTGTAGTAGCGGTGTTTACCTTGGGGCCGGGCCCAGCCGCAGCCGGGCAGGGAGCCCAGACGTGACAGGCGACTAGGCGAGCTTGGCATGGCACACACGAAGAGGAAGCATTCGTCGAACCCAAAAGCGACGCAGCAAATCGCTAGCACAAGCGGGCCCGCACCCACGGCCCGGTCGCCTCGCCGTCGTCGTCCATCCGATCCGATCCATCGCCTCGCCTCGCCTCCCTCCTGTTTGTTTGTGGACGGCTTTTCACGTCGCCGTTCCGGCTGACTTTGACTTGGACGGGCCGTGCATTACCGGACGGGACGGGGCGGGCGGGCCAAAAGCAGCGGCCCGTCCCTTTCATCACCAGGGGTAAAAATTGGAGTGACCGAACAAACACGTGCTCACTGGTCTACGTATATGGTAATTCTGCGAATTTCGACGGGCACAAGATTTTGACGGCCAAACACGCTAGTGTTGGTACAGTACGGTGGAGTACAGTGCAGCCGCTGGGAAGTGCAGTGCAGGGCAGAGTATCGTCGCCACGGCAGTTGCCTGGGCCGGTTTGTCAGTTGCCAACTCTCTGGGGCCGGGCAGGGGCGCAAACAGATACGTACTGTTACTGTCCAGGGGCCCGCCAGACAGCGACGGTGGGGGCGATCGTTGGGCCATGCATGGTCCACCGGGCTGGACTGGACTGGACGTGCCGGTGCCGGAGAAGGCACGGTGTTTACCGTTCGTTGTACAGTGACATGCATGCACAGAGTGCCAGCACTCCCTTACGTGTTGCTTGCATTGCTTCACCCTTTCATTCCATTGTTTGATCGCATATATATGCCTCTGCCTTTCGCCCAAACAAAAAAAAAAGGGATGAAAACTCTCGGACTTTGTTCTTACCTCTTATCCTGGAATCTCAACCCTTATCCAACGGTTCACATTAATCCACACAATCAATAAAGCAACGCTCGCCTTTAATTTACATGTTCCAGATCGACTTCCAAACAAGCTAGGATTGTTTGCTTTGCTTCGACCAGTGTGTTGCTCGATCTGGCAGGATTAAGCGAGATCTCGAGACCACGATGAGAACTAATTAACCCAAGGTCAAAGGGACACACGATGTGCATCTAACATCCACTGCTCTCTGTTAGGCATATGCTGCACGGCTACAAGATTCCAGCCGTGACCGTCAGGTCCGTCAGCATGCACGCAGAATATAATGCTCCAAGACGAAATCCCATAAGAGTGTGTGGTCTCCTAGATCTCCTCCAGTGAACAGCAAAGTACCACACCCCGGCCGGCCAGAACTGTCGCCATCAGACTTAATTATACTATAATTAAGCAACTACTGTAACTGTGCCGAAACAGGCATGCTGAGCTGTACTATGAACTAGGAAGCCAAAAGGTGTCGGGGCTGGTAGGGCTGGCCGCTGGAGGCCTGGAGTAGTGCTGGACCAGTGGAACTAATGGATGCTGGAGGCGCGCTTGCTTCATTCGTCACCTCCTCCAACAAAAGGGCAACGAAAATATCTACTAGCTTCCCCCTCCGTATCTGCAAAAGGTCAAGCTTTAATTTGCAATATATCTTCAACAAACTAAATGTATGCATGCCTATTATGCAAGGCCGGGGTTGCATAACTAATCATCCGACTAAAAACAATACTACCTCTATTTTAAAATGTAAGTCGTTCAACTTTTTTACTACAAGTTTGACCGCTCATCTTATTTAAAAATAATTATAAAAATATAGTCAATTTGAGGCATTTTTGAAGATTTTTTATTAATAAAACAAGACATCGTAAAAAATATGATAATTTGTAAAAAAAAATGAATAAGACGAGCGGTCAAATTTAAAGTAAAAAAGTTAAATAATCTACATTTTAAAATGGAGAGAGTATAATATAACATGATACGGGTCACCTGAAATATAATACTACTCCGTACGTGTGTAACTTGTCAGGAAAGGAATTTAAATAAAATGTCCAAACTCTAATTTGAAAGACTTTCTGGATCGGGTCACAGACAGCGCCAACGTTGATGGACGGGAGAGGCAGAGAGAGGATTCTATTTAAAGCCGGAAAGGCAAGATCTTCTTCAAGCTATCTATGCCACACCAAACATACTAAGCAGCAAGATTCCAAGGTTAGATAGGTATAGCATATAGCTGTCGAGACGTGAGAAGATAATCATCCAAGCAATAGATCGATATACATCTCTCACTCACCAGCAGCCGGCCGGGTCAAAGGTGGTCCAGCACCAGCCAATAAATCAGTCGGCCGCCCAAGCTCAACTGTCGCATCAGAGACGCTACAAAACATAGATCAGTGCTACCTCGACGTGCCCATGCTCGATCCTATGCTTAAACTAAATGATCACTGCGAGCTACACGATTATTAGCCAATGCCCGAACTGGCATCAAGGCTTCGTGTTTCCGGCCGGGGCCGTGCACGCGACTAAAATAAGCTCACTTTTCTTCAAAAAAGAAAGACTAAAATAAGCTCTCTGACGAGCCCAAACTGTGGGCTGAATCTAGCCTATCACCGGATGGTATCTTGTAGCGCCATGCCTTGTTTGGAGTAAACAACCTATAGGTTTGGCACTGTACGTGCAAGTGCAAGTGCAAGTGCAAGGCAAAGCAAAGCAATCACCGGTGCCGTCCAGCCCAGCAGAGCGCTCACACTGGCAACGCCAAGACACCAATGGCCACGTCCTTCCAAGTGCAACCGCCCCGGACCCGGATTAGATTTATTATTTATTATCGGTACGGTGTTGTTTGTTTACGAACAAGAGGGAGGGAGCTTATCTTCTCTAGCTCCTACGCGGCTACGCCTTTTTTTGTCTCCGGGTGAGAAGTGAAAAGCTTTGTTGTTGCTGTGTTTCTTTCTTTTTGCTGTTTCGTCCTCCGAAACCCTTGCAAATGTGACTCGAGCCCCGGGTGGTGTAGTTGCTACTACCAGTTGGTTTGTCTAGCCGGCCGCTGGGTTTGGTTTCAATGCTTGCAAGAATACATACGTACCTCACAAGCTTGTTTGAAAGATCAGCTATTTACGCTTGAAAGTCGCTTATTTAACAAGATGAACAAAATGCAATACTTATAATAATATGGTGTGTTTTTAGATATCGTCTTAAAAATACCATGTCATGTCATGCATCATGATGTCTGCGAACGCACCGCATATTATCGCTCGTCATATTTTTAGGCTTTTTAGCGGATGCTAGGAATAGATAGGTACTCGAACGGTTCCTATGCAAGCACGACACACCATACTTTCGACTCCAGAACAAACGCCTACGCAAACACAACTCGTCATACTTTCGACTCCAAAACAAACGGTGGCCTAATAAACCAGTGCGACACGCAACATGTTACGTCCTTTGTCTTGAGGCATAAAGTGAAAAATTTCTTGCCGTGACGCTTCCGTTTTGTCGTTTCATCCTCCAAACTCATTCATACTTCTATATGGATGCTGAAAAGACACTCATACTCAAAGCTTGTTTGTTAGAGCAAAGATCTACATGTTAGTCTTGTTGTTAGAGCAATAATAGAACACTTTAGAAGAATATCATAATATGTTTGTATATCATCCGAAGGATACAATATTAGATTTGTGGCCATGACACATTTTCGGTTGTTTTCTAAACTTTTGACGATAAATACAAGAAATGATGCCTGCATAAATACAACACGCTAAACTTTTAAGCGAATGATGCCCTAAGCCAGCGGGGCATGCCATGGCCTTTTGTCTCAAGCATAAACTGAAATGTTTTTTATTGTGCTGCTTTCATTTTACCATTTCATCGTTTATTCTCGTGGTACATCAGTGATCAGTCCTAACGTGGTTTTATGGTTGTTAATTGACACTGTGATTTATCTAATACTTTTTGGTCTCAGCTAGCAAATTTTTTTTTACTTTCGAAGTTATATGTTGAAACACAAATATTTATTCTTAGACCTTATTTATTAGAGTAATTGTATACCATTTTAAAAATAAACTAAACATCACGTAGAATAAACTACATCACATGTGTACGGCTGCATATTTTGTCGTTTGCCAAACTTTTAGCGAATATTGGCTAAACTCGCATGCCAAACTTCCAATCACAAAATATTACAAAACTATTGTCTAAACTAATATGCTGCGTCGCAGTTCCAACATAACGTGTTTCGAACGCGAACCAAACATGCCCTTAGACATGTACTTAGCCAAGGGTAGTAGGAAAATGACAACAAACAGGTTGGTCAACTGTTGGGACCTAGTTCAAAAATCTGAAAACCACGGGGTCTAAATCGCAACATTTGCCCCCATCTGCCACCTCAGTCGTGCAGTTTACTAATGCCATAAATCCGTCTCTTTCCCCGCGCCCCTTCCTTCTTCCTCGCCTCGTCTCCGCTTTGACTTCCTCGCGCCTTCCCACCAACCCGGGCTCCGGCGTGCCCGCTCGCTCGCGCCGCCGCCGCCCCCAGACAATGGAGCCTATGGACAGCCAGATCACTGCCCTCGCCTCCTCCGACTCCGACAGCGTCTCCGTCGACGGCGCCGACGCACCGGACCCTGACCTGCAGGCGCTCCGCCGCCTCTCCGACAACCTCGCCAAGGCGTTCCGCTCCGCCGACGACTTCGCCTTCCTCTCCGACGCGCGCATCGCGTTCCCCGGCGCGCCCGACCTCCGCGTGCACCGCTGCGTGCTCTGCGCGCGCAGCCCCTTCCTGCGCGACCTCTTCGCGCGCCGCGCCGCCGGCGCCGGCGGAGGCGAGGACAAGGACAAGGTCGAGCTCCGGGAGCTCCTCGGCGAGGAGGTGGAGGTCGGATACGAGGCGCTGCAGCTAGTGCTCGAGTACCTCTACAGCGGCCGCGTCAGCGCGCTGCCCAAGGCGGCGTGCCTCTGCGTCGACGAGGGCTGCGAGCACGTCGGGTGCCGCCCCGCCGTCGCCTTCATGGCGCAGGTCCTCTTCGCCGCATCCACCTTCGAGGTCACCGAGCTCGCCAACCTCTTCCAGGTCCGGCTCCATCTCATCTCCCTCGATCCCCCCTCTCACCTCAAGGCTCACGCCGCGCGCCGCCGCCAAAAACGATGCCTTCTTAGCTTGGCCCGGCAATTCATGGCGCCTTTTGGTTCTCGTGATGGCTGTGATGCGTGTTGATTGCTCAAGGGTTTCGTGGCGTTAATCGGTGGCTTGCAAAGAGGCTTTCTTCGTCTGTTGCGCAGCGCACGCAGATGTTGCCTGAAGCGGCAATTTTTTTCTTCATTGCATTTGGGAAACAGTGATAACTGTTAGTACAATCTGGCCGCTACAGTGACAGTAAGCTCTTGCTGGTTGTACAGTGATTGGTAAAGTTTGAGATGTAGGCCAGGCCAGGACATGCTTGGGTTGTGCGCAATTGCCAACTACTTGCACGTGTGCGCAGACAGTGCTATGCAACATAACTCATCTTACGGCTCACGCCGCGCGCCGCCGCCGAAAACGATGCCTTCTTAGCTTGGCCCGGCGATTCATGGCGCCTTTGGTTCTCGTGATGGCTGTGATGCGTGTTGATTGCGCAAGGGTTTCGTGGCGTTAATCGGTGGCTTGCAAAGAGGCTTTCTTTGTCTGTTGCGCAGCGCACGCAGATGTTGCCTGAATTGGCAATTTTTCTTCTTCATTGCATTTGGAAAACAGTGTTAACTGTTAGTACAATCTGGCCGACACAGTGACAGTAAGCTCGTGCTGATTGTACAGTAATTGGTAAAGTTTTAGATGTAGGCCAGGACATGGTTGGGTTGTGCGCAATTGCCAACTACTTGCACGTGTGCACAGACAGTTCGATGCGACATAATTCATCAATCAGCTCAAATCATGCTATGCTTAATTCGTCCAGGTACAGTTTGATCAGAAACTACCTGGATAAATGTATTTTGCACGCTAAAATCTGCCCCTGCTTGATGAGTTCACGCAAGATGTATTGTAGATTGTAGGGTAAATTGCTGTAGCTGTAGTGCAGATATGATAGCACTGTTTGCTCTTTCTGCTTTCAGGAAAAAAGCAATTTCTTTTTAGAGTACTGAATACAAAGAGATCAAACTCTGCACTATCTACTTTGGGCTATTCGGATATCGACAGTTTAGACCAGTACAGCAATGTGCAATCAAACCAGCGTTTTCCCACTTTAATGGTGCGTAGTACAAGATAACCACACCATTTATCGGGTGCGAGAGACGACACGTTCTCAGTCCTTGTTTGTAGTTATACAAAACCACTGAGCTATCTCTATAAAGGAAAATAAAAAGGAATACAAAGCCAACAAATTGTCGATCTGGAATGATTCTCTATGTTATGGTGAAACTTACCATTTCTACTTTTCACAATAAAGAGATTTGATTAGAGCTTCGTCATTCCAACCTATGGAGAAATTAGTGATTGTACTAAAAACCTCAGGCCACTAATATTTACAGAAAAACCAGCACTTAGTTCCACAATTTCTGGGAACTTTAGGTTTTTTTTAACGATTTTTTTTAACGAACTGGGACTTTAGTTGATCTTCAAAGTGGTAGTGTAGAGCCTAGTTGTCCTATCTCACCATTCTGGGTTCTGGCAATTGTCCTGTTTGTGCTTGTGCTAGTCTGCATATGCAAAGCACAGATACTCCTTTCTACTTGCTTCCCCATTTCTGGCACCAATTTATAATAAAAATCTGTACGGGACCTGGAGCTGTTTTTATGTCTTCTGGTATATTTAGTTGTGGGTTTAGTTCTATCTCAAGGATTCCTGGTAAGATCAGTTAAGGTTTGATGCTACTTGCTTTTTTTCACTATTGCGCTTTATAAATGTGGTACTGATGTGCAGGCATGCCTTCTATCGTAGTATGCTTTAGTATTGCTACCATTATTTATGGCTTTTGCAATAACATGCCATTATTTTTTGCCCTGCAGCGGCGACTGCTTGATGTCCTTGATAAGGTTGAAGTGGACAACCTCCCATTGATCTTATCTGTTGCAAACTTATGCAACAGATCTTGTTTGAAACTTTTTGAGAGAAGCCTTGAGATAGTAGTCCGTGCAAATCTTGATATGATTACTCTTGAGAAGTCTTTGCCTCCAGATGTAGTCAAGCAAATTGTTGATGCAAGGTTAAGTCTTGGATTAGTTTCGCCTGAAGACAACGGCTTCCCTAACATACATGTAAGAAGAGTACACAGAGCGCTGGATTCTGATGATGTGGAGCTAGTGAGAATGCTGCTCAAGGAAGGGAAAACTAATCTTGATGATGCATATGCATTGCATTATGCTGTTGAACATTGTGACTCAAAGATCACAGCAGAGCTTCTAGATCTCGCACTTGCAGATGTTAATCATAGGAACCCAAGAGGTTATACAGTTCTTCATATTGCTGCTATGAGAAGGGAACCTAATATAATCGTCTCTCTTTTGACCAAGGGAGCTCGGCCATCAGATCTGACATTTGATCATAGAAAAGCAGTACAGATCTCTAAGCGACTTACGAAGCATGGGGATTACTATGTACCTACTGAGGATGGAAAACCTTCTCCGAAAGATAAATTATGTATCGAGATACTAGAGGAAGCTGAAAGAAGGGATCCACAACTTGGAGAAGCATCGGTTCATCTTGCAAGAGAAGGAGACTGTCTGCGTCAAAGGTTGCTCTACCTTGAAAATCGAGGTAATCTTCAGTTTGAAAAATGTGTATAGTGTCATGCTCTTCAGAACAAACTGTTCAGATGTGGCTGGTGGTGTAGCAGGAAGTGCACTGTTCTTTATCGGCAATTACTTGAGTAACTAGTGTTTTGAACTTCTCTTTCATGCTTAGTTATGTTTTCATTTATTTATTTATTATGTTATGCAGTTGCTTTAGCGAGGATATTTTTCCCCATGGAAGCGAGAGTAGCAATGGACATTGCTCAAGTGGATGGAACCTTGGAATTTACCCTTGGTTCTAGTGCTAATATGCCTAATGGGGAGGAACACTTGACTCGGATGAAAGCCCTCTCCAAAACAGATCTAAATGACACTCCTTTCATAATGAAGGAGGAACACTTGACTCGAATGAAAGCCCTCTCCAAAACAGGTGACACTCAGCTTGCCATTTTTGTTTCCAAACCAGTGCACCTTATTTTCAATCTACTGCTATTCATCTCTTCAGCATATATGATATATCTACTGTGATGGAAACTGGAAGTTTTCTTTGGTCTTCAAGCTTAGAAGTTTGCTGTCAAATACCTTGGTAGATGATATGAATTAGTCTGTGAAGCATGGACACTACACTTTCCTCTTTCACTATTTCAGAATGATAGCTGATGCTTCCATGGCAAAACATGTCTCACCTGAATATGTAGATTTCACTTTTGGTCATGTGAAATTGTAATCTGATCTGGAGCTTCTAAGGCTGTGTTTGGATCCTAGGGACTAAAGTACCACTGGTCTTACTTGTCTGGCTCAGAAGCAGTAGACATTGAGTTCCGGACTAATTACGATCTGACTTTGTGTTACTTGTCTGGCTCAGAAGCAGTAGACATTGAGTTCCGGACTAATTACGATCTGACTTTGTGTGCAGTGGAACTTGGGAAGCGCTTCTTCCCCCGGTGTTCAAAAGCACTCGACGAGATCATGGACGACGAAGCACTCGAAGAGATCATGGACGGCAAAACTGAGATCCCTTCGCTTGGGAAAGACATATCCACCGAGAAGAAGAGGAGGTTCCATGACCTGCAGGACGCCCTCCTGAAGGCGTTCAGCGAGGACAAGGAGGAGAATGCCAGGTCAGTCCGTTCGTCACCCGGAGCATCGCTAGGACCCATCCGGCCTAGGAGATGAAAGGAAACCCGCCATTTTGATAGCTAACGCCCTCCTGTGTAATGTCCCCATGGTTCTAACAGACTAGCATCGCCTGATTTTCTCCATGGCTAATCTGTTGGCCATACAGAGCTCGTAGTCAACTTGCGCTTGTACAGTATTACTGCAAAACATATAGTTCTAAGAATCTCCATACAATTATGTTCTAGGTGTATGTAAATTGGTAAGTCGATATGCTTGGGTTTTTAATGGTGGCAGTAGAATCAGTGATGTATATAGCTGAGCTGAGTGATAAAAATGAGGTTCTAACCATCACCGGTTCATGGCTTGTGACTTCTGATGTTTCATGCATGGATGAGAGTTTCTGCTGCGCCATGACTGACTTCTGCTCATTTTGCATGGATTAACATCTCTGTAAACTCTCCTGTTGTTGATGGGCTGAAGCATCGACCAGCGGTGCACAGAAAACTACACAGATCCTTACCCTGCTTTTACTCTCATCTGCTACTATGGTAAAAGTAGCAGTAGTTACTGTTCCTCCCTCTCCTACAACAGAACAGAGTTACAGAGCAGGGGTTCATCGCTCATCACGAAACCGTGGCCCATGCCGTTAATGCGAGGCCACTCCATGCAATGCAGTGTAAAACTTTCTGCAGCAGCGCAGCCTGGGAAGCCTGATAAAGCCTGCCTGCTTTCCTAAATCCGCTCCCCTCCTACCGCCTAGCCTTTCGATGCTACCGCCGCACAGCCGAACTCGGCGATTTGAGCGTTGCTGCTGCTGCTGCTGCTGCGTCGTTGCAGATCGAGACGAATCAACCGACTGGTCGACGTGGTCGTGGTCGCAACGCAATCACGCGGCTGGCGACTGCGATGCAATTACGAGCGTGGCACGCATCTGCTTGGCCGCTTTGCCCCACCATGCGATGCGAGGAAGAGAAGGCTCAGAGGAGGGCAGAGAAGACGCCTACTAACACTAGCTTCTCGCAGCAAAGGAGAGCGAGTGACCTCGATCTGCTGCGTTTCGTGATGTGTGGAGCTCGCCGTCCGCGGAAGCAGAACAGGGCAGCCTCCTGCTGGTTCTTCTTCTCTGTCCTTCTTCTTCCCATTGCCATGTCCCAAGGTGAGTTGCTGGATTCTGCTCCAGACCGGCGGATTGATCACCGATCCTTCAATTCATTTCGCTTCCATTTCTTCGGTTTCTGAAGCTTTCTCTGCAGGCGACAGGAAGCTGTTGCATGTCGGAGACGGCGAGGGCTCGCACTCACCACCGGTACATTTCTTTCTCTCGCCATTGCAATCCTGACTAGCCATCGCTGCACCTGTGCATTGTGCTTCTTCATTCTCTCTCACTGCATGCATTCTTGGAGGATAACGCTGATGGTGTCGGTGTGCTTTCATTCATCAGATCAGTAGTGGTGGTAGAGGAGGAGGGGAGGAGGAGGAGCAGCGGCTGACGAGCAGGCTGGGGTCGAGCCCGCCGTGCTGCGAGCGCAAGTGCGGCGGGTGCGCGCCGTGCAAGCCCGTGCAGGTGCGCGCCGGCGCCGGGGAGGGGAGGATCCGGCCGGAGTGCGCCAACTACGAGCCCGTCGGGTGGAAGTGCAAGTGCGGCGCCGCCGTCTTCGATCCATGATGATGATTGACCTCCTCTGATGATTAATCTTGCAGGCAACCACTGACAGATGATGATGCCGTGCAAGTAGAATATGTGAGCTTTCATAACTGCATCAGGCTTGTGCTAGATCAGTGTAGATACTTTACTTTGTGGAGTATATAATCGTAAGATGCTGTCAGTCATCTGATGCTTCAGTGTAGATGCTGTATGTTGTTTATCCTTCGCTTTTTTTTTTGGGTACCTGAGTGGTATATTTGGCATCATGGGGACTGCATATGAAAATTGCCCTGATGAACACCAGCAACTCCAAAAAAGTTGCGTAGTTGTTTTCACGAAATTTTCTTTTCTATTGTTTTATGGCATTTATTTATGTATTGAAATCTCTTTTAAAAATAGCTAAGGCTCCGTTTGGAAGTAGACATTGGAGGCTGGAATTTGGAATTGGAATTAGGTATCTTTAATACCCAATGTTTGGATACTTGTGGTATTGGAATTGGAAATCTGAACCAATACCGAGAGGAATTGGCCCTTTGATAGAACCCCCTCTCTCAATTCACATCCCTTCTCCAACGTATTGCTCGGCATTGTATTCATCTACATCCAAACAATGGCTTTGGTATTGTAATATAATACCAATACTACTCTGATTTGGTATTGAAACCAATTCAATACCAAGCCCTCCAATATCTACGTCCAAACGGGTTTGAGATGTATTTTTTAATCTTTATATCATTTTTGCTGTTTTTGTTTTTATTTCATATTCGATGGACTGTGTGCATATATTTAGAGCTCATTGAAAATAAGCAGTAAGCTCCCATACTTGCATGTAAAAAACGTTTTCGTTCTAGACCAAGAACGATGAGCCTTTTTCCGGCCCAACATCCATAACAGGCCGCGTAGCGACAGGGCCTGTTGACAAGTGAGAAGTTGCCGTGGGGCCCAGCATACGTATCACAGGGAGACAGGGACCATAAGATACAGCACGCACCGACGACACCCTTCGTAGATTCAGCGTCTTGTCCTTGACACGAGCGCAACAATACAAATCGCCTGTGGAGTACAATATGGATAAAGCGATGATTTGAATTTTGCAGTCCTCGACTTTGAAATTCCTATACCTGCCCATGTGTCATTTGCGGTGTTGTTTGGCTGCAGGGGCGCACCAAAATTCAAACCCACATCGAGATTCTCTTTTATGCATGCAAATGGCAAGAACATATTCTTTCCCTTTTAACCTTTCTTGCTTGCTGCCATCTCTTTCGAATGGATGCCTTTCACTCCTTTTTTTTTCCTTCATTCAGTACCCAACCAAACCCTTTGTCAACTCATGCCCAACTTGCCGGACTATTTTCTTGGCCATTTTAAACGAGTTTGAACTGATGTGCACATGCGAACAGTGCGCTGCTGCTACAAGTAGAGAGCAGACATGCCCACACATACTCCAGCAACAGATCTCTTGCTCTGTTCAAATCAGGGTCACAGATTCAGTATACTATTGTTAAACACATGGATAAGAACGGTGATGATGGGCCCATGATCCGCAAATGATGCCAACAAAGTGCTGCAGATGGGGGATGATCAGGCTATCAGACAAGGCCGGTGTGCAGTGCTGAAAGCTGAAGGCTTTTGTTTGGGCGCATTTGGCTGGAGCCACATGCCTTTTTATTTGGCCCTGCATAAGCAGGAATTTGTGAGCAAAGCACAGATCGAGTAGGGCCTCAATGCCTGATTTGTGTGGGTGGATGTATATCTGTTTGTTTTTCTCTCTGTAGAGGGGAATATTCACCTAGATAGGTATGAACTGAAGAACTGCCATTCAGAGGTAGACAGGGTTGATGATTGTTACTTTAGGGACTGTAAATCATGGTTTGCAGGTTTGTAGCTGTACTTGTGTAAGTATAGTATAGATTTCCAGGGAAAGCAACCGTAGTGTTGAGCTTGAGCATTTTGATGACTGGTTAGGTTCTTTGTAGAATTGTCACATGAGGCTAGAATTTCAAACATGAATGTCAACCACGGTTTGATTTTGAATTCCACGGTGGCCGGCAAAGGTGCCCCGCGCTCCCCACAGCTTTGATTATTCCCCCTTTTTGCAAACGTAGCAGTGACTCAACGGCCTTAAAAGGAGTAACAGCACTCCAATCCGCGTTTCATCCATCAATCACCCTCTCCAAATCATGCGTGGATTTTCTGATGGTCCTTGAGACCTTAGCCTTGTTTAGATGTTAGAATTGGGAGGGTGAATTTGGGAGTATGATATCACTTCGTAATCATTGCACCACTGTAGCATTTCGTTTGTATTTGTGAAAAATTGTCCAAAAATTGATCAATTTGGCTCAAAATGTTCATCTCGCAGAGCACAACTGTGTAATTAGTTTTTTATTTCATCCACATTTGGTACTCCATGCATGTTATGACATTTTGATGTGATGAGGAATTTTTTTTTCATAGTAAATTTGGGAGTGGAATTTGGGATCTTAAACACCCTTGACAGGCACGGACATTCGGACAGTCACGCGACATGCGGCAACCAGTATTTCCGGATGGGAAAAGTTTTTCCGAGCCCTCTTAAAGTCAGTTTATAAAACTACCCTCACAGCATTGGACTATTTCGCGAGACCTATCTAATAAGGCCTTTGACCGTACGATTAGAAGATGGATACTGTAGCATTACTGTAGCAAAACATGGATTAATTAGGCTTGTTAGATTCGTCGCGCAAAGTTACACTCATACCTGAAAGAGTTTTGCAAAAAAGTGAAGTGAAAAAGTCACATCAGTTACTGTAGCACTTTTTGTTTGTTTGTCGTAAACATTGTCCTACCATGACCTAATTAGGCTTAAAAGATTCGTTTCGTCGTGTACATCAAAATCATGTAACTAGTTTTTTTTATTTACCCACGTTTAGTACTTCATGCATGACGAGAGAGATTTGATGTGATAGGTGAATAGTGAAGTTTGGAGAGAGATTTTTTAGAAGTTTGAAGATGTGACGAGGAACTAAACAGGCCATTGTTTAGAAGCTGGCCTTGTTTAGATGCAAAAAGTTCCTCCCAAATTCACTATGCAAAAAGAAGATTCCCCGTCACATCAAAATGTCATAACATGTATGGAGTACTAAATGTAGATGAAATCAAAAACTAATTACACAGTTTTGTTGTACTCCGCAAAACGAACATTTTGAGCCTAATTAATCAATTTTTGGACAATTTTTCGCACATACAAACGAAATGCTACAGTAGTGCCTTGGGAGGGTGAATTTGGGAGGTAGATGTCACTTCGTAATCATTGCGTCACTGTAGCATTTTCGTTTGTATGTGCAAAAAATTGTCCAAAAGTTGATTAATTAGGCTCAAAATGTTCGTCTCGCATAGTACAACAAAACTGTGCAATTAGTTTTTTTATTTCATCTACATTTAGTACTCCATGAATGTTATGACATTTTCATGTGACGGGGAATCTTCTTTTTGCATAGTGTATTTGTGAGTTGCTTTTTGGAGACTTTTGGGAACTAAACATGCCTTGTTTAGATGTTGAATTTGGAGGTTGAATTTGGGAGTAAGATGTCACTTCGTAATCATTGCGCTATCGTTTGTATGTGCGAAAAATTGTCCAAAAATTGATTAATTAGGCTCAAAATGTTCGTTTTGCGGAGTACAACAAAACTGTGTAATTAGTTTTTGATTTCATCTATATTTAGTACTCCATGCATGTTATGATATTTTGATGTGATGGGGAATCATACAGTGAATTTGTAAGGAACTTTTTTTAATCGAAACAAGGCCAAGGCCAAAAGGGTAAAGAAAAGGCCACAGTAGAAGAGAATCCAATGCGATGTGAAATGCTACGACTGTTAGTGCTACCACAAGCAGTCAAAACAAATTTACATCGGATCCTTCTCTCGCGCTGCTCCCAAGTTCCAATTTTTCCAACCGCATCGATGCCGCTTTTTTGAAACCATAAATTTAAACCGTTTTACTATTCAGTTTTGTATTTGCTCGGGGGTGATTAGCGCGTAACCAATGGCAGTAATGGAGCGGCAGCTGTCTCTGTCAGCACAGCCCTGGCTTTTTGCACGCATTTGCAGCACAGCACAGCAGCTGCGCTCCTCCTTGACCGCTTCTTCCCTCCATTTCGAATTTCAAATCCCCAGCGCCTCCCCATCCGCCCCACTGCAACAAAGCCAAAGCACGCGCACGCGCACGCCGCCATTTGTCTAGCGCTGCTCTTGTTCTTGCCAAAGGCTGCCGCCGAGTGGGGTGCCGCTGCTCTTCGTGGTCTTGTGTCTCTCGCCCACCGCTTCTTCTTCTTCCTCCTGCCGCCGCCGCCCGCCGTTGTTCTTGGCGAGAGGAGGAACAGAGCATAACAGATGGGAGGGTCCGGGAAGTGGGTCAAGTCGCTGATAGGGCTCAAGAAGCCCGACAAGGACGAACCCTTCTGCAAGGTGAGGGAATCAGTGTTGATGGTTGCTTGTTAGATGGGGGAAAAAGATTCGATTTTTTTCGTCCGTTTTTATCTTCGTAGTCATTTTTCCGAGACGATTCCTGCCTCTGAGATTGTTTCTTCCTTACAAAGATTTGATTCAGATGTCACCATGCCTGCTGCTTCTCGTCCTTGCAAGTTTTTTCCCCAAATAAATTTATTTCTCGCTAGGTTGCTTGCACAAACTTTTTGGAGTTAATGCTCTATTTCCCTTTCCAAAGTAGACACAGGACACCGATATTGATCCTCTTTGCCTCCCTGAATGGCAACACCTGTAGCTTAACAAGTGTCTCTTCCGTTCCTGTGTAGTACTTGTCTGAATACTCAAGTACTGGTATATATCAATTTCTTTCCTCATGTGTGCTTTCCTCCTTCAGAAGTGTAAATGTTTTGTACTGTTTGGCTCAAAGCCATACTCTTGTTGTCCTTGACAAATATCATTGCATTTTTTTTATACTTAATATCATTGCATTCATAGTTTCATACCAAATCACTTTTAATACCATGTCAATGTTTTTTTTCCCAACAAGTGTGCATATGGAAGTTCCAGTCATTTCCTAGAATCATAGATAAAAAATCTTACCTCAAAGTTGAGATTTCCCCTCGTTCTAGTCCACCGAAAAAGTAATTGTCTGATGAAGTTTTGATCAAATCTGCAATTTTTCCTCTCCTATCCAGGACAAGCTGCAAGTCCCATCCGTCCATGGAGGATTGCGAGGCAAGGGCCGCAAGTGGAAGCTGTGGCGGAGCTCCTCCGGCGACCACGGCTCCCTGTGGCGCGGCTCGAGAGGCGGCAGCCACCGCTCGGGGGCGTCGGAGGCCTCCGACGACGCGTCCTCTGTTGCCGCCCCCGCCGACCCGTTCACCGCCGCCGTCGCCACCGTCGCCCGCGCCCCGGCGAGAGACTTCATGGCCGTCCGGCAAGAGTGGGCCGCCATCCGCATCCAGACCGCGTTCCGCGGGTTCTTGGTAACTGACATTTCCGTTCTTGGATCCGTCCTGTTCGTAATGGAGATTGCGAGTTGCTGATGGGTTTGCGCGTGTTCATTGGTGAAGGCTCGGCGCGCGCTGCGGGCGCTCAAGGGGCTGGTGCGGCTGCAGGCGATCGTCCGCGGGCGGCAGGTGAGGAAGCAGGCGGCGGTGACGCTGCGGTGCATGCAGGCGCTGGTGCGGGTGCAGGCGCGCATCCGGGCGCGCCGCGTGCGCATGTCCACCGAGGGCCAGGCCGTGCAGAAGCTGATCGAGGCGCGCCGCACCCAGATGGACATCCTCAGGGAAGCCGAGGTCATCATCCTCTGCACCTCAACCCTTCTCCATAGATTAACCAGAATCTGAGCCGCACTGATCACCAGATCCCCGGCCCAACAAGAGCTGCGAGGATTCATTCGGAGTTCTTGGGGATTTCTCTGAACCGAGTTCAGTGAAGGTGCGCAAGAACAATGTCAGCAAACGTGTCTGCGCGAAGCCACCAGGAGCATCACACTCGCAGGCCCACCATCAGCGCTTCAAAGCCCAGTCGATCTCATCTCTGAGCACTGAATTGCACAACGATGAGAGCTCCGCATCCTCATCTTCTTGTTTCGCATCCACTCCGATATCATTCTCCACATTTGTCACTTCGGAGAAGACCGAGGACAATGCCAGGACAAGGCCCAACTACATGAGCATGACAGAGTCGATCAAGGCAAAGCAGAAGGCGTGCAATGCCCAGAGAACAACGGCGCTGAAGCAATCGGATGATAGGAAAGGCATGAGCGTCGAGTTGAAGGCCGTTCAGGTGTAGTAGTGTACTAGTGTTCATGGAACTCCATGCAGAGATGAAGTCGAGTCATCTCTCTAGGGCGTTCATCAGGTGCCCTGCCACATTCTTGAGTGGCTCGGTGCTGCATTGTTGAGTTGTCTGTGTGTTGACGGTTTGATTGTTCAACGTCTTGTCAGATTGCTCCATCTTGGAGCAGTCATTGTCACAATTGTCAGTGGCAGAGTCCCTGTAAGATAGTTCTTTGAGTAGAAAACATTGTGGATTGTTTCTTGGGTCTTGATTTCTGGTGACAAAGGGATAATTGACCATGTCCCTCGGCTTCCATGATTAATTCTATTCTGTGTCTTAACTGGAAGCTTAAAACAGTGTGCTGAAACACTGTTGTGGCAATTCCATCTGGCCACAGAATATGTGAGACTAAACCCAAGTAGTTTACTAGCCATTTGAACAACTTGGGTTTAGTCTCAGGCATTAGAGAGCATATTTAGTAGTTATTTCAACCAAGATATTCTGTTTTATCACATATTCTGTGGCCCTATTTGAACAAGTTGCCCAGAAAATTATGGTCTACTAAAAGTTTGTTTGCCGGTTTGCCCACCGGAACAGGTGATCCTAGTTGCGAACTGCTAGCTAGCACTCTAGTACTCCGTAGTATGCAAGAGCACCTAGAAACTTTATATCAGTTAACAGTGGTCAAGGGGCACATGCTCATTGGAGCTTAGTGAGTAATAAGCCCATCGATTGCCAAGTTCAAGGACACACCAGCAGGTTCTTTTAGGAATAACTTAAGCTCTGCATATGACAGTTAACGAAGAAATGTGCACTTCTCATGCTTTGAGGAATAACTTAAGCTCTGCATATGACAGTTAACGAAGAAACTGCTGATTGCTCTTAAATGACCAGGACAGATTCTGCCCGGAATCAGACAGGACACAGGGTTGGCCTTGTTTGACCTCCTTGAACTGCTGATGTTTCCACAAACAGACAAGACAGAAAGTCTTGGTCAAATAGCATAGTTGCCCCCTGATAACAAAGGCCCAAGAGACCTACTAGTAGTGATCTATGCATCACGTGCAAGAAAAAAAAACCCTGCCTAGAACTACAGCAAAAATTAAGGACACAATCTTTGTTTTTTTAATAAACAATCTTTGTTTTTTGTATGAGTGAACTCCAGCCTGTTCCATTCAACTTACTGCAGTGAAAAGAAGTAGAGTTTTCAGATAGGGATAAAGGCCTTGCACCATGTTTATTTCTCTGTTTCTATTTTATTTTCTGAGACGACAACGGATCATGCCAGTGGCCAGGTTTTGAAATCGCGTCAAGGTTGGCCCTGGACTTGTGAATGCAATGCAATGACAGTCATACTGACAGGGCAAAAAAAATTACACTGAAAGTGGGTTGTGCTCTGCTCCACGTATCAGAATCTCAAATTTCAGGACCACCTTGGCCTGCTGCGCGGTCAATCAATGAGTGTATCAGTCCATCGGCTGGGTCCAGACATACTGCCTGGATTGGAGCAGGGGGTCCAAAAGCTTTTATCTGTATATACTGTACAATTAAGGGCCTGTTTAGTTCTCAAATATTTCAAAAAGTTACTCCCAAATACACTATGCAAAAAGAAGATTCCCCGTCACATCAAAATGTCATAACATGCATGGAGTACTAAATTTAGATGAAATCAAAAACTCATTGCACAGTTTTGTTGTATTCTGCGAGAAAAACATTTTAAGCCTAATTAATTAATTTTTAGATAATTTTTTGCACAAACAAACGAAATGCTACAGTAACGCAATGATTACGAAATGACATCTTACTTCCAAATTCAACCTACCAATTCTAACATCTAAACACCACCTAAGATCACTGAACAATCACATGAATTTGTACGCAGTACTGCTTCCAGCACTCAATAGTAGGTCAAATCTCAGTCATTCTGAAAAAGCTTGCTTGGGTCTAACCTGAAACGTTCGAAGTTTACAGAAACGTTGGATACACAGCACTACCTTGTTTAGATGCCAAATATCTCCAAAAAGCAACTCCCAAATACATTATGCAAAAAGAAGATTCCCCGTCCCATCAAAATGTCATAACATGTATGGAGTACTAAATATAGATGAAATCAAAAACTAATTGCACAGTTTTATTGTACTCTGCGAGACGAACCTTTTGAGTCTAATTAATAAATTTTTGGACAATTTTTTGCACAAGAAAACAAAACGCTACAGTATCCGGGGTGTCAGACCGGCCAGCGCGCAGGCCCAAATCTGCACCCCGGATTCGGCATGTAAACAAGGCCTAAAGTACATGGTGTTCAGAATTTGGTCAGAGTGCATGAAAAGTTCTGTAGCAAAATTTCTGCACTGTGAAATCTAAACACTGCAAACATTGCTGATGCTCTAAGCAGTAACACCCAAGATGCATCTAGGCAAGTTTTTCGAACCATAGATGAGGTCTCCAAATGTGTTGGCAGGCGATGTAAATCCACCTTATTAGTAACACATTGGAGGACGGGAGGGCAGCGAAGGAGATAACACCACGGCTGTTGCTCCATGCTGAGGGCTCCTGTTCGTTCATCACGATTCATGAGTATGCAACAAATGGGAGTGGGACCAGCACTCCAGGTCTCCAGTTGGGAAAACTGAAGCACTTCTGCAGGTGCCATTGATTGAGTGGGGCAACTAACTTCAGCATGTGCTCGTTTTGAGTAAGGTTCTTATGTCTATCTTGATTTGAAGAGGTGAGTAGACAAGAAAAACCATGCATCATGCATGCAACTTTGACCGTACGTCGACTGCTATGGTTGAATGGGGTATGACAGTCAAAAGTTGCACATGTTCTAACCACACTTGCAGTATAATCTCACCGAGTACCAGCAAAACCAATGCTTGCACAAAAACTTAGCCCTACGACTACAAGAACCACATGCCACCGTGGCCATGAAGACACCCAACTAAGATCCGCCTTGATATCACAAATTTTTTAAATAAGGAGAAATCCTATTTCGTCAAGCAAACAAAAACAAAATCTCTGCCTCCTCGTCTTTTAACAGGTAAGGACGACTGTTCAATTATTACAAGGTTTCATTATAAAATAGAGCAATTATCCTTGTAAGACAAGTATAATTTCACTATGGCGCTATATGGCCTAACACATGACGTCAACCCTAGTCATAGTATCCTAATATCATGATCAATGTTATCGAGCCACGAGTAAATAAGTGGGAAACATTACTTGGGGTTCAAACCAAAGGTGATGTGTATTATTTACCATGTCAACTTACAGAAAATGCAGTAAAAAATAAGTGTTGAATTATTTCATCTTTAATATTACATAAGGAACACTGTTATTTTCATGCCAATTTTTTTAAAAGTAATTAAGTTGTACTTGGCTTAAAGTTATTTCCTTATGTAGAAACCACAAATATATTGTTTAACCTTGAGGGGCACTTTTAGTTTCTACACAAGTATATGTTAATATCACAGTTAAATATTAATATAGGAAGATCATATTAATATAGGTAGAAGCCGCGGCGCGCTTGGGCTGTTATTTCTATACCGATCATCCTACAATCTTTTCTTTTTAACATAAAAAAATAATCGAATAACAAAATCGATTGGTTCATCAATTTAGTTATGCTTAACTACATAAAACACTCCCTATACCAATTAAAATAGTGCTATCCTTCAACCATTATCGTGTTGGCTTGTTTTTTATATGGTTTTAATACATGTCATTTTAGCGAATTATACTGAGAAAATCATATTCCAAAATATTCTTGTCTTATTTTTTATTATATACCAATATTTGATATGAGCATAACTAGATAGTAAAATAAAACATGATAGTATCAAAAGAATATTTTACTAAGGATTTCATTTATCAATATACATAAAAAACACTTGAGTTCTCAGCGAAGAAGTAGCATGTTATGCGGAGCACTTGAGTTCCCAGTAACTAAAGAAGGCATATATCTAAGTGAGAGCCTTAACATGGGCTAGCGAAGTGAGAGCCTTAACATGGGCTAGCGGGAGCATCAAATGCTTGATACCATGGGAAAAAATCCAGTTATCTCGTGTCCTCCCTATTTATGTTATGTATTTCATACTTGCTATTGCTAGGATATGTGCTCCTAATTTCATGTTTCCAATCTTCTCTTATTTTTTCCTTCCCATACCCACTACCCAAACGTGGGAACCTGATTGAGGGGAAAGAGGTAAACTGACACATGCTTTGAAAAATTACGCCCAAAAGAAATGTAAAAAAATAAAAACTCAGATATATATTAGTTTCTTTAATATCTTTTAATATTTATTAGTCAGTCTCAGTGAGAGTGTTTCATGTCAATAAATCGATGAGCTCATTAGAATATTTAGTGACCTAGTAGGGTCGTCATAGGAGAGAATAATAGATTTCTACCAAGACTTAGTTATATTATATTAATTTTCAATACAATTTTATTAAGCACTAGTTTCTAACATTTTAAATAATATATTATAGCAAATTACTATTTTCTGCTGCCACAACATTTGCAATCACATAGTCGAGTAAAAAATCACAACGATAGATATTTTTGTACCAATTAGGTGACAACTAATAAGAGTTATAAATACAGACTTAGACACACATACATAAGGCATGTGAAATCTTAATTATTTTGCTATGAGAAATTATCTATTAAAAAAATTTTGGATGTAGTGAATCACAACTAAGTTTTTTCTAGATGATCAACATTGAAAAAATAATGTAGATGCAGCACAGAAACAAAAGCATCGAGAGAATTGTATATAATACATAAAACAAAGATATAGTTGTGTATATAAAATCACACAATTTTACAATTAAATGGTCAATCATAAATATTTAAATAAGTAATATTTGTGTAATGATGTACATAAATCATAAGAAAAATATCACTTAGTTAATTAAATAATTTGTGTTTCAAACATAATTAGTTCATTAAATAATTTGTGGTTCAAACATATTATGATATTTTGATACGATGATCAACGCTGACTTAAACATAATGGATGGCACCAGGTACAAACATGGAAGCAGCACTGAAAAGTGTATAAAGGCTAAAAGAGAACTTCTCCATGCAAAATCAATTGGCAGAAAAAACATTATCAAGATAGAAGAGCCATACAATCCAATATATAAATAATTGCAATACAGTATTTCCACAATAGGAATATTACAACATATGTTCAGTTCATTAACACACGAATAGAAATCTAAAATGCACCGAGTAAAGACATTAATCGAAAAGGGAAAAAAGTTTGATACAATACTAGCCTTAGGAACAAAGCGATTACCTCTGGTGATGATTCCTTAATTACTTTGAAAATCTCCTCCAGCAAAGTGACGTGCTTGAGTGCTTGAGTTTCAGAAACAAAAACAGAATCCAAAACAATTGAATCCCCACTGAAAAAACATTTTATTCTGTATTATTATCTATCACTAAGTTTACATGTTGATTTTACATAGAATAACCCTATTGCATCAAAATGTCATACGAATATTAAACATGTATACATAAATCTTGGTTATAGGTTATTTGCGGATTATGATTGTTTGGCCTTTTGAGTATTGCTATAAAGATGCAGTTATGTAATTAAGCTATGGAAAGATTTAATAAAATTTGTATTTTCATACGTGATGTCATTTCATATCAGAAGAAATTAAACTTTATGATGGTTTTCTTTTGGATGCCTGATTCCTTTTATATATCACATAATTCCTAACCAAGTAACCAAAAAATCTACTTTTCCCTTCACCGGATACTGGAGTGAGCAATAAAATAAAATAAAATGTCAAAATCAATCACCGCAGGACTGGAGCGAACAAAATGCCAAAATCACGGACAGGGTTAAGCCGCGACCCATAGCGCAATAGCTAAGCAGGCGACCCTATCTATATTCCAAATCGTACACAATAACAGCGGTGAGGCAACGAAATGTTGCTAGTACGGCGTACGACGTCAGCATAAAAAATAGCAGGAAGATGGATGGGACATATCAACGTTATCGGAAGTTTACATACATTTATACTTGCTTATCTACCATTTTCAAATGATCATTTATTCCACATACAGATTCCAATTTTTATTCCGTTTGCGGCTCTGTATTCCTTGTGATCAGACCTACAAAACAAGACCCACTTTTCAAATGTTTTCATGTTATTTTAGTTGTAGTGTCAACTTATGTATCAACCTATATATATATTAGATAGCAATTTATATGTATCAACTTGTGCTGAGAGGCAGTGTATAAACTTACCCATACTGTTTATAGACTAATATCACTTTACACATATCATTCGTATAACTTATATATATGTGACATTAATATCAACTTATGTAGAGATAATATATCAACTTACGTGTATTTCATATGTTTTATGTTATTTTATTTATATTGATAATGTTTTTATAGTGGTACTAACAACTTGTATAAATATTCTATATCAATCTATGCATATCTTAGATGTCAACTTATATGTATCAACTTATGCAGAGATAGTGTATCAACTTACCTAGATATCGTGTAGCATCCTGCTAAAGACTATTATCGTGTAGCATTATCAAAGACTATTAGCTCCTAAATTAACGGTATCCTATGATAATTCATAGGTTGATGGGTGGTAACTCATATCTTTAATGCATGTTGACTCATGGATTGATAGTTCGAAACTCATAGATTGCTATTTGCTATCATATGAGTTGATATGTGATAACTTATCGGTTGTCTCGAGGATAAAAAATGTGTTAAGTTAATAGTACTCGACTAAATAGATTGACAACAAAAAATATTGTAGTCATTATATTAAATATCATGTTGGAGCATCTAGCAACCATGCATAAGATTTATTATAATCTTTATACATATGTTGTTAATGCATCACTTATACGTTGATAGGATAATTAAAATAACTTCAGAAGATATGCAATATGGGTCTTGTTTTGTTGAAGTCATCATAAGGAACACATCTGTGCAAACGGAAATTGAAAATAGATACTAAGTAAAAGAATTATCATAATTTTAAGATGTGGAATAAGCCAGTATAAAAATATCTTTTCATGATCCACATGCTCCATTCAATCTCATATGTGTATGTATGGAGTATACCACCTGGCTATATAAAAACAACGGCCCCTAACACAAGCAACTTATGATCTATAAAAAGAATTAACAACCATATATGATATGGTCCATGCAGCAAGTAGGCCAAACAGGCTGCTCGGCGCCAGACGCGGGCCAGGCCGTTCCGCGTAGGTCGTGACTTTACGTTTAACTTTTACGGTAGAACTTAAACTGTTTATGGGCCACCGTAAATGAATCTCGGACGCTGTGGACCGCGCGCCGAAACTTTTCCGCAAGGAAGAAGTCCTTTTGACGTCCCCCAACTATTGCCAAAGTCCGATTTTGGTCCCCCATCTCTAAAACCGAACGTTTCTCATCCCTGAACTATTAAAACCAGTCGTTTTTCATCCTTGGTGGTTTTGAGGGTGGTTTCAGATGAGGTAAATTGGACTTTTTGATAGTTCGAGGATGTGAATGGTCCTTTTGAAAAAAAGGATTCGTAAATATTTTTTCTTAGAGAAAATATATTTTTTTTTCTAAATCTAGTTTAATCTTAAAATTTTATATAAAATTTATTTTGATTGGAAAATATGGGAGAGTTTCACGTTTTCCCTAAAATTATGTTTTTATTTTACTACCTAGTTTGAAATTATACTATTTTCTAGGCATATTGGACTAAGTATTTTACTACCTACTTTTACTAAGTAGTTATTCTTATTATTTATTTTAATTGATCTGATGTGCTTGTATACTAGTATGATTTCAAAGTAGTCATAAAAATAAAAACATGAATTTTGTTATCTAAAACATTTTTCTATAATTTTTAAGATTATTTCTGAGATAAAAAAATTTGCAAACATTTTTTCGAGAAGTCCATTTTTAGTCCTCGAACTATCAAAAAGTCCAATTCACCTCCTCTGAAACCACTCTCAAAACCACTAAGGATGAAAAACGACCGGTTTTAATAGTTCAGGGATGAAAAACGTCTGGTTTAAGAGATGAGGGACCAAAATCGGACATTGGCAATAGTCGGGGGAAGTCAAGAGGACTTCTTCCTTTCCGCAAAATCACCCACCGCAGCATCGGGTAAATGTTTCGAAGGGCTGTAAAATAAATTGAGTGGCCCACGATCGCACTTCCGATGGGCAAACGAGAAGCCCGTTAGGGCATGTACAGCACGTCCCTAAGCCGCGTCTGTAAGCCGGTATTTTTGCAAAAATAACCCCCGCAACGTAGAGACGGCTCGCGGCGTCGTCTGGCGAGGCGACGGGGGTGGCCCGTTGTCCCAGGCGGAGGAGACAAGGGAGCCTCCGCTGTACGGCGTCGTCGCCCGAAACCGACGCTGCGCTCGGATCCCGCGCGGTGAAGATTTTCGCGCCAACTCTGCGGACATGAACAAGCAGATGATGCAGGAGGGGGGGTCAGGTCGCTCGCCTGCGGAGTTGGCCGGAGTGGAGAGAGGGAGGATGGGGCGCTGGCTGGTGGAGGGAGCTGCTCCGGTGGCTCGTGTCCACGCGGACGACCCGCACCGGCGCGCCGCGAGGACGAGCTCAACCCGGCAGTGATGAAAGCTGCCGGCGGTGAGGGAGGACGGCCTGCAGGCGAGCAACGCCCGGTACCTGTCGCTGCCGGAGGGCGTGAAGGAGGTCGACATGGCGGAGGCGCCCGGCCTCGGCGTGCGCTAGCTGCTGCTCGCCGCTCGTGCTCTGCGCCTCCCACCTCCTCGTGGCGTCCTGCATCCAGGCCTTCCTGCGGGAGCTCACCTCGCCCCGCGCGCGCGACCGCTGGAGACCCCGCTCGCTCCGCGTGCGTTGGGTTGCCGGAGTCGGCGCTCCTCCCATGCGTTGGGCCGCTGGAGCCGCCGCTCCTCTGCTTGCTGCTTCAGGAACAGATGAGGATGAGCGGTGCTGCTGGAACCTGGAAGTGTGTGGATAAGATGATGCGCTCCTCCCACGCGTAATCTTTTTGATTTTTTTAACTCATGGGACCCACATGGTAACCCAATTCATATCCATACGTACACAATGACAATGGGATAAAATTTTGTATAGGTGCTATACATGCTTTGATATTATAAAAATTATTATAGTCATCTTTCTATTATTATTATGCTTGGTATTATTCTATCAAATAGCCACACAATGATATACACAAATAATTTATAGTTGATCTTAAGCTACATATGAAGCATTAAACAGCTTACAGACGGCTCTCTGTTTATGGGTTGTATGAGCTGTCTGTACATCTGTCTGTATGCTAAAATCGAGGTTCTACAGACGACCCGCCGTCTGTGGGCTCTACATGCCCGCCCGCCAGTCGCTCCTTCATGTCGTCGTCAACTCGTCATCGGTGACCGCGGCGAGAGGCAGCTTTCCATTCCGGCCAGTGGGGCGAATCGGGGGGGCTCGTCATCTGGAAGCACAAGCTTTCCATTCGAGAGAGCCAGCCGATGGCGACTCATCTGAATCAGTGACGAGGCCGCCGCCGCGACGCGCTCGGCAAGTTCCTCGTGCATGCCGGCGTGACGTAATGGTCGCTGACAGAGGCCGATCGAATCGCGCGATTGGGATCCATGATCTTTTTCTCCCCTAAACTTTTCTCTTTTTTTCTTCTCCAGGTTATAATCACGATGGATATGATGATGACTAATAATAATAATAATAATAGTATGTAGCTTTATTGGCACGCACGCGTAGCAATTAGTAGCATGGTTTGCCACATCTCGCCGGAGATCGATTAATCACGAACGGATTCGTTCACGGCCGTGTGTCACGCCGCACGCTAGCTTTAAGCTAGCTTGTCCATAACGATCTGTGTGCTGTGCTCTATCAACTGATCGATGGACTGCATGAGATCGATCCAGAGTTATCCGAGGGGTTAATCGTATGTACACCGTCACGCGTAGGTCGTCAAGATGTCGGACACGACAAGATGCGCGCGACTCGATCGCCGGCACACGTACACAGTGGCGGAGCTGAGATTAAAACTTAGGGGGGCTTGTTCCTCTACCTCCTCTATCTCTACCTTCTTTTCCCTTCCATTTTTTCATCTTTCTCCCTTAATTCAATGGAGTTCTTAGGCTGTAGGGGGGGCTAGAGCCCCCTAGCCCCCCCTAGCTCCGCCACTGCACGTACAGCGCCGTGCCGTGGCGTCGCAGATGTATGCATCGGCCGCCGACTGCAATATCATAAAAGTTTCACCAGATGAAGCGACCTAGCTTTAAATATGCCGTAAAACGACCAACATGCTGGCTTCTGATGTTTACAAGTTAATCAAACATATACTATCATAGGATATATACTACTAGCATAAAAAAACCCACCCAGTAGCCTGTTGCTGTTCCTGGTTTTCACCTTCAGACCCACTTATTCGTCCAGTTCAGCAGATATAATATCGGTGCTCCCATGACAACCATTCCATACACATGGACAGCCTTGGTCTGGACTACTGGGTCATTTTCCACACGGTCTTTAGCCCTGTTAGATGAAAAATATAAAATATATACCTATTAGTTTTTTGGAGAGCAGACCTTGGCAGTAACTTCAAATGTTAATTCCTCTTCAAATATGATTAGTTTCACCAAACATATAAAACTATTAAAACATTATGATCAGCAGTGCCATAAACTACAACTACTGCCCTTAAAATCAAACAGTGTATCAACATGTAAAATTGGTGCACCATAATCAACATTTGAAGTGGGGTAGAAGTCTACAGTGTGTTGCGTTGTAGTATTGTTTGGCACAGCTCAAGCACGTACAAAATCTGTGGATTTCTTAGAGCTGGGTAAATGTAGCTCCCAGAAATTGGAGCTCGAGTTGGAGGTACATCAAAAGTATCTAGATAAATCATTTTGCTTTATAGTTGTACTAAATATTAATATTAAAACTACTTTAATTTAGCCCACAAAATGCAGATCCAACATGTATCTTGGAGTTGGAGCTATGCCAATTTTTGATTTGATAAAGAAAAACAATGGACTTCTCTGATTTTTTTCATGTACATCCCATATGAATATACTCAAAGTGGACTACCCTAGGTGGGAGTTGCAATGTATCTACACCATGGTCCATGAACAGCAGATATATTTTGATTGAATAAGCAAAAAAAAAGTAATTCATTGCTAAACAATCATCGACGTTGCACCACATTCCTGTGCACTCACCGTTGCCACCACATATGCAGAACACTCTCAGCTTTGTCCGCCGGCTCCCTGCTCCCAGTTGAGAAATGCCGCCAGTTCTGCAACAACTCCTGATTAATAAAAGTTTAAAAGTCTAGTCCAAAGTATATAACAAGCAGCTGGGCAGAATATTCTGCAGCTGGACTGTGACGCCTGATTTTACCTCTGCAGTCAACATGATTGTCGAATAAACATTGTAAAATTGAACGCAATCCAATGAGCAACAACAGGAAAAAAAATTGGTGGTTCATTCACGGGACGGTTAACCATGTGAAGTGAAATAATATAACAGCTTCAAACAATGACGTTGGGACAATCATAGTTATTGTTGCTACTTCAAGAGGCCGGCAAACAAAACGCAATTCCCATGCCCGGTAGAACTGTTCACATGCAAGTGTCAACTCCAACAGATGCAAGGGACAATCATGGATGTCGATCTCTATCTACAATTGCTTCACCAAAACACAGTTTCCTATCTACAATTGCTTCACCAAAACACAGTTTCCTACGGAGAAGGATGATTTGCGTGCGTGCGTGCACGAGAACGAGATTACCGGTCCGATATGATGTGTGGTTTACGCACGGAGCTAGAAGGTTTCCCAGTAGTTTATGAGCGCAGCTCTGTACAAATATGAGCACCGAGATTAATTACCTGGAGGTTGCCGACGGCAGCAGGGCGGAGCGGCGGCCGCTCAAGCCCTGTTCCGCCCATGGACGGGGCCGCCGAGGATCCGGAGAAGCCGCGGCGGCCGAGCATCACCAACGCCGATCGTAACGCCGCCATCGTAATGCTCTCGGCGTGTATTCCCTAGCTTGGTCTCTCCCTATACGAGTACGACGAGAAAGCACAATCCCAATCCTCCCCTCCTCTCTTTGGGTCTCTTTTCTGTTTCGATGTATTGCCAGGTGGTTTGTATTTATTATCCAGGACGTATTCCGATCCCGATCCCGACCCCCCTTCCGCCTCGGAGCCTCGGGCAGCTTTCTGAGCCATTCCTTCTGGCGGGCGGATCGCGAGCAGAGCAAATTAAGATCGAGCCAATCGATGGCGACTCATCTGATCACGAGGCCGCCGCCGCGAATCTCCTCTTCCCTGCACTCTTCACTGACAGAGGCCTATCGTCGAATCGCACGATTAGGATCGATGATCTTTTTTTCCCAAACCTTTTTCTTCTTCTTTGTCCAGATTATGATCACGATTGATATGATGATGAGCTTTATTGGCACGCACGCACGCACGCGTAGCAATTAGCATCGTTACCCGATCTCGCCGGCGATCGCGCGCGACCTCCGCCGCAAGCTATACTATACTCGCTGGACTCCGGACACGCACGCACGTGCGCGTACATGACATGATGCCCATTTAATTTGCCAATAAGCACGGCAAGTCTTCTCCTTCCTTCTTCGCGCGCTGGCCGCTGACAACTTAGGGCAAATACAACCGTATAGACAGTTTGTTGTCTTTTTACACAAACAGACAGCTTAAACAGACAGCTTTATACAATGGGTTGTTTGTTTGGCTGTCTGCAGGGTGTTTAATTCATCCTTTGACACACAAATCATGATGATCCAGTGCATACTTGATCTTTGTAGTCATTTTATTGCATACATGAGACAATGCACAATACATTCAAATATTTCGCATGACTCGTAAAATACCACATCAGTTCACACTCCATTTCAGTTCACATGGCCCATCGTTTCAGATCACAGAAATTAGCACAACAATATGCAAAGATACACGACACAAACAAATGATAGCAGATACTGACCGATGATAGCAGAGATACAGGACACAGACAAATAAGACATGTTCAGAACCACAGGCCAAGCAACATAAAGCAAGTGATGGAGGAGTAGGCATCTCAATAACATAATTCGGTGAAAAGAATACAGCAATAGTTCTCAAAATGTTCAGCATGGATGATAGAGTAGGGAGATAGACGTCAGATGATGGCGTCAAGCTCCATGGCCAAGTATTGCATTAGGTCCTCATCGAGATAAAGAAATACAACCACCATGCCTCCATACAGGCACTTGCTCAGCGACCCAAACCTGTAACTTGATAGCTACTTGATAGAACATAGGAATGGTGCCAAACATTTAACATCGAAATAAACATTGCAAAGTTTCAGAAACATTTAACTATCTTCTACTGTACTAAAATTTTTTATTGATATATCCAATGGAATTTAAACTGTTTTGGTACTCTTTATTCTAACTGAACACTTCATGACCAGTTCACTAAAATGAACTTCATCAGGCCAGTTCACTAAAGTATCTGTAATTGGCAGCTGCAACAGTTCACACTAAGAGTACAGGACATAATTCTATAACAGGGCAGGACATCATCAGTTCAGACACCATGGCCAACACACGGCAGCAAAGCAACCGACTGTTCCAAGAAGCAAGATACATATCTTTCATCCAAAATGCCATTAACAACACTAATAAGTGACTGTGTGGGTGCATTCCGTGAGAAGATTACAGCAGTTAAGGCAGGGATAAAAATAGCAGGGTAGCATAATTCAACCTTTTTGGACAGTATCCTTGAAGAACTTACATCTAAGCTATCAGAGTGCATCATCTCTGAAATCTTCATTAGATGAATCCATCAGATGAATCCAAAGGCAAACTAAATTCCGGGAAGCAGCTCTCTCAGCTCTTCATCAGATGAATCCAAAAGCAAACTAAATTCCGGGAGCAAGGCACTGAGCCATGTAGCCAACTCCGCACGCCGATTAGCTACGAGAAATTTCAGCACCGTGTGACATAACTCTGATACAAATGAGGGAGGAAAACAAAATTCCGAGCTCAACAGCTCCAAACAAAAATCTCAGAGCAAACAGAAGCTTAACAACACACAATACTGACACTTCAGTAAATATGTTTATGCTAAAAGAATCAGACACCGAGATCCCAGGAACGAGCTCCCCGATTCAGTTCAACATGCAGTAAAATCAGCCGGCTCCCCTAGCTGACCAATTGCTAGCGCAATCACGAAATCAGCCCAAAACCACGAGAAGACTCTCCCTAACCCAAAGAATTGAGCTCCAAGCCTAGAATTCAACTACCCAGCCGCATTCAGATCACCAGCCGGCTCACCTGCGTGGATCTCGTCGACATCGCCGTCCACGCTCCCCATTCCTCGCCGCCCGCGCCGGCGCGCGGAGGCCCCGGCACAGATCGAAGCCGGTGGCCGCGAGACTGCGGATTTGAGCTCGGCTCGGGCCGAATCGGTGGATTTGGGGGAGAAGGCACACTGAGAAGGATTTGGGGGAGAATGGCGGGCTGATTTCGCGCCAAAGGATCTCCCGCACACACACGCGCTCCCGCAACAGATCCCTCCCGCAGTCGACGACCGGTGTCTCATCGGTACAACACGCGGCGAGCTCGTCTTCTCGCGTGGGAGCACGCGCTCCTGCCGTAGATGAACGAGACGACAGCCTCTCCTCGGTCGCGTCGCGTGAGGGGGTTTCTGTAAAAAAAATCTGCATGGTGACGGCAATCTACAGCCCGTTGTACGTGCCCTTAACTCGCCGGGCCGGCGGCCTCGTTGGGGGAACGAAAGAAACTTCCCGGCCGCAAGCATGCATATGCCTCCGTGCCAAGTTTACCTCTGTGTGCTTATTCTCCTCGTCTTGCTCGATCGGTGCCGGAGCAGGACGCACGTCGCCGTCGCCGCTTCCGGATCGATGGGATACGTACGTGTCCTGGCTTGGCTGCGTTGGCTCCTCGCCGGCCGTTGGCGGCGACCGCGAGACGACACGGACGCTCCGTTCGTTGGCATGCATGGCTCTCTTTTGCCTAGCTTTTTTTTTTATATAAACCTCTTTTGCCTAGCTTGGCGCGTCCTTCTCCTCCCAACGATTCCTTGCTTGTTGGCATGAAGCTACACCAACGACGCGGTACCTGCTCCTTACTGTACTCAGCGGCGGGGCCAACGGGGGGGCTGGGGGGCTCCAGCCCCCCTACCGCCGGAGCCACCATGGAAGCCCCCCAAGCCCCCCCTTGGCTGGAGGTCGAAGATGAAGAGGGAAGGGGGGCTGGAGGAGGAAGGATGAGGCAGCAGCCCCCCTTGGCTGCCATGCTGGCTTCGCCACTGCTCGCTCGCACCATCCAGCTCCCGAGCGAGATCGAGCAACGAGCTGAGGTCGCTCGATCTGCACTGTTGGGACGTGCGTATTCTCTGCCCGAGTGGTGCCACCAGTAAACTACTACCTCGCCCCCCGGCCTCTACGCCATACGCGTGGTACGTGCTGGTCTTATATAACAAACAGGCCGGGAGGAGTAAGTGGAGGGAGGAGGGGAGGGAGAGAGAGGATATTATTTTGTCACCGTCGTCTCCGCCTCTATCTCCGGCGCGCATCTGGTAGCTCCGATCCAACCGATGTGGAGGGTGGCGAGGTGCGCGAGGTGGAGAAGCAGGGCACGTGCATGCATTCTTTCCTCTCTCGCCGGCTTGGCATTCCGGCCGCCGAGAGCGCGCCGCTGCGGCGAGCGCGCGAGAGGCCCTAGCTGGCACGGTTGCCGCCGGCCGGCCGGCCGGCCGGGGCTAGCTAGCTAGCTAGCTTCCGTTAGCTGCTCAAGCGCTGATGCATGTGCCCTTCTCCTCCACCGTGCACGCCTCGCCTGCGCATCTTGTTGAGTGCATGCATGGAAGTAAGCAAGGCAGTTTTTCATCAGTTGGGACGGGCCGGGGGGTGCATGCCGGATCGGATCCACAGGTTTCTAGCTTGAAGCGGCTGCAAAGTATATATATGCGCATGTGAGTTCTATATTTAGCTTGATCATATCATTATTAGTTTCTCTTTTGCCAATTAAACATTCTCGATTTCGAAGATTTCGTGATATAGGTGTACACTCAAAACGTATTGACGATTCAATGCTACCGTCAACCGGTGTGTGTGTTTGCGCTATTTTTTCTGATATTTTTAGGCATCTTGTCGGTCTAATTATAAAATTTGATGCCTTTTTAGATTATTTCAGTTATAAATTCGATGGAATTCGATTCTTTGCCTGATTTGCTTTTGCTTGCGAAGTTTGGCGAAGTACACATTCTGTTCTCCAAGAAGGTAATAAACTCTGCAGCTCTTCTGTTGTCTTCTAAATTTTGCTGTCCACCACTTTTGTGCGAATAATTATAATAAAGCAATAATGAGGTATGAGACCCATGACCCATGATTAGGCCGGGTAAGTACACAGTGCCGGGGTGTTATGATGTATATATCCCTGGAGAGATATATCCATTTGATCTTTGAATATATGTTGTTAATTTTTATTGCGGGTAGTAAAGAAAGTTACATGTACGTAGTATACTTATTAGAGCCATGGCTGTAATTTCAAGACTACTTTGCTTCCATCTAGTCTTAATCTTCTACGAAAAAATTGCCTCAAAAAATATTGCATACATGCTAAAACTGGTTCCATATGCAAGGCTAAATATTGTCGGTGTTCTTTTACCTTCATCGGGTTCTATATATCCTGCACCTAGAGCCACATGCATTTCTCGCTAAATTGGTTATTATGACAAGCTAATCTCTGCACATAACATGAATATGAGAAGTTTTTTTAGAGGCTCACCAGCATATATACCGTACCATGCAATAATGCTCGAGCTATATATATGCAGTAAGCCTTCTTTTCAAATGCTTCACCTTATTTGGTGAGTGAATGATAAAAGTGTTGAAGTTGCGCAGACACGAAAGTGGTTGCAGAAGCAAGAGAGAGAGAGAGAGAGAGAGAGAGCACCGAGCGTCCGAGCGCATAGGGAAAGCTACCAAAACAACAGAGGTAATCTGTGGCACCATACATATGTGTGTCTATTATTTGGTGTGTGGGTCTGGGCATCTGAATGCAGCAGGCTCCTAGCTAGCTAAACTACAGCCTGCATGTGTGAAGCACCAGACCAAAGTTACCGCTGCACCATTTGATTTTCTGTCACCCAGCGCCATGATCTATCAGCGGCGTGTAAAATATCGGCCATTATTTACCGATGGTAACAATTTAAATTTTGCCCAGTTTGGGATCATTTTTTTTATATAAACCTCTTTTGCCTAGCTTGGCGCGTCCTTCTCCTCCCAACGATTCCTTGCTTGTTGGCATGAAGCTACACCAACGACGCGGTACCTGCTCCTTACTGTACTCAGCGGCGGGGCCAACGGGGGGGCTGGGGGGCTCCAGCCCCCCTACCGCCGGAGCCACCATGGAAGCCCCCCAAGCCCCCCCTTGGCTGGAGGTCGAAGATGAAGAGGGAAGGGGGGCTGGAGGAGGAAGGATGAGGCAGCAGCCCCCCTTGGCTGCCATGCTGGCTTCGCCACTGACTGTACTGTATGCTAGTACATCATTTGTTTGTCTGTAGATGGAGCTGCGTGCATGTAGAATACGGGGCATTATTTGCATGGCTGATTCCTTTTATATATTTTTCCTTCGCCGGACGGAGACCGGAGTGAACAAAATGTCAAAAACACTGTTTCGAAGGGCCTCAAGTAAAATCGATTGAGTGGCCCACAATCCCACTTCCGCTGGGCTGGCTCTCCAATCGTCTGTTACCGCAAACGAGAAGCCCGTTAGGCCCGCCAGTGGCTCATCCATGTCGTCGTCATCGGTGACCGCGGCGAGCGGCGGCTTTCCATTCCGGCCAGTGGGGCGAATCGGGACTCGTCATCTGGAAGCACAGGCTTTCCATTCGAGAGAGCCAGCCGATGGCGACTCATCTGAATCAGTGACGAGGCCGCCGCCGCGACGCGCTCGGCAAGTTCCGCATGCCGGCGTGACGTAATGGTCACTGACAGAGGCCGATCGGATCGCGCGATTGGGATCAATCATCTTTTTTCTCCCCAATCGTATCTTTTCTCTCTCTTTTTTCTTCGGGTTGTGATCACGATGGATATGATGATGATGACTAACAATAATAATAGTATTTAGCTTTATTGGCACGCACGCGTAGCAATTAGTAGGGTTGCCCGATCTCTCTCAACGGCGATATGATCGACCTCCGCCGCAAGCCGTAGATCGATCGATCCATCACGGATTCACGGCCCCGTGTACCGTACGCGTGGTGCGTGGTGACGAAGCAACCGCCCGGGCGGCCGGTCTGCCCGGCAGCTAGCTGCCGCGTGAGCGACTCGATCGCCGCCGCCACACGTACGTACACTGCGGCGTCCCAGGCTGTATCTATCATATCGGCCGCCGCCGGATCTCTAGATGGCGTAGCAGTGTTTTGCGTCGACGTACTTCCAGCCTTCCAGCAGGGATGGAAGAAGGAAAGCCTAGCTAGCTTGGTGGTGAATGAACCTGCCTGGAGTCCGATCCGATACGCACACGCACGTACGTGCGCGTGACATGATGCGCATTGCCAAGCACGTACGGCAAGTCTTCTTCTTCTTCTTCTTCGCTGGCCGCTGACAACTAACTCGCCTCGTCGTGGGACGAACGAAACTTCCCTACAAGGCATATGCCTCCGTGCCAAGTTTACCCCGCGTGCGTGAATGGATAGATGATGGCTTGCTTGCTTCGCGACCAAGCTGTCGCTCCTCGATCCCGTGCCAAGTTACCTGCTGCTGCATGCGTCAGGCGCATGCGTACGCGCGACAAAACTTGGGCATTCCGTCCATATATGCCGTTCTGGGACTCGGACAACTAACGACTGTGTCGTACGTGTACGTGTACATACACTCTACCTTTGCCTTCCCAATATTAATACTCCTATTGTACGCGGCAACGCAAGCGCGCCGTGTCGGTGACTCGAATTATATATACTCCGTATGTAATTTGTCGCCGGTAAGCTTTCTCTTCTGTTCCTTAATTTGCGCGCACGCACTCCACCACGCGTGAGCTAGATCAACACAATATATACGGAGCATATATATATACGTGGTCAGAACAGATATATACAGAATTCTAGAAAAGAAAGCGGTCGTCTGTTGAGTTGAGATCGAGAGACGGCGCCCAGAGAGAAATGGTTCAGTTTTCTTCCTTTTTGCCCACTGGAAAAACGTGCAGCGCGCGGAACATTCATTCATCATGAAATAAGTATTCCTAGTACGTGCACGCGTCCGATTCTCTGCACTTTACAAATTCCATTCTCCAGAAGGAATATTTCATGGCCTATAAACAAGCAAATAACGGTCGCCTAGCTTGCTGCTGCAGGTATGGTCGATGACGGAGACGTAGTGGTACGTATATATGTACGTACATAACCGGCACCAGCACCCCCACAGGAAATTAATTAAAGCAAGTTAGCAAAGATCGAGGGCCAACAAATTATATCCTTGTATGTTTGCTTCCAAAAATCGTATTCGTAATCAAATAAAAATCAAAGGACAAAACGAACCGGCCCTGCAGCCAGAGAATGAATAAAGCGACCGGACCGGAGCACGCCGCCGACGGTTAAGTTGTTGGCAGAGACCGACGCCGTCGTTCTCGTTCTAGAGCACCAGCTAATTAAGTTGCGACGCGCACGCAGCAAAGGTATCAGGTTTCAGGTAGCTACTACCGCTACCGGGGGTCGTCAATGAACAATGATTAAGCCTAGCTTGTGTGTAAACTAATGGCCACGCCCAGTGCTCCTGCCCCTACTCCCCCTCGCGACTAAATAATAATCAACTGAACACCGCGACGACTGATCTGCTGACCTGATCGTGCCTGGCCCACCCGCCGACGCGCAAGGCCAGGTCAGCCGGCCTGGGCTCCCGACACCACACCGGAGCCCATGCCATGCGTTGGCTTGCCTTCTCCCCGGCCCGGTCGTGCAGTACTCGGTCTCCGTTGATACGCGCGCGTATTTTTGTACGCACGTACACGTACGCGCGGCGTACGTATCGTCGGGGGATCAGGGAAGAATGAACCCTGCAACCACCGGGACCCCGACCAGCTAACCGACCCGACCGACAGCCATCCATCCAGCGGTCGCCAGCACCGCCGCGGCCGCCAGCCAACGGTCGCCCGTACACGCTTGTCCGCACGCAGTCACCCAGACCTGCTGCTCGTCAGTGACAGAGAGTACTGCCACACACACACACACACACACACTACGGTACGGATTGACTGATGACCTCTGTGGATTTTTCTTTGCATTGATCCAACGGTGAGCGAGCGAACGAACGGTGACCTCTCGAGTCCCCATCGACTGCGTTTGCATGGTCCGTTTCACCATGACACGGACGGGAACCCACCACAAGTCACCAGGTCTAGAAGCCCGGCCAGCGCGTACTGTACCACGGTACTACGGAGTACTACAAGGACGAGACGAGAGAGCAAAAAAAAAAGAGATTGAGGGAATATTAGCACGAGATATCATGGGAGATCCCATGTGATTCTCACCAAACCAACACAAAATCCCTCCCCCAACTAAAAATAACACAAAAACTAAAAATAAAACCCCGACGAACGAAACCGCGCCAGCATCACCAACGCCAGCAGCGGCAATAATGCGCGTAGAAGAAAAAGAAAAAAAAAACGTGCATGTGTGTGCGCTCGATCGCCTCCCCTCCGTTCGTTTTCCTTCTTTCCCGCGTTTGGTGACGGGCTGGCTGGCCGGGCCCCCCTGCTTCTTCTTCCCAAGCGCCGCTCGCCTCGCTGCGGCGGTAGGTGCCAGTGGGCTTGTCCGTCCGGCGGGCCCACCCCCCATCGCGCCCGTCCACATCAAATCCCCCGCGGCTCCGCTGTCTCTGTGACTGACACCCTGGCCCCGCACGAGCCTCCCAGCGCGTACCCGCCGGATCCCCTGCGGGCGGCTATTAAAGCCGAGGCCCCTCGGGGCGGGACGGTTGAAATAAAACGAGGAGGCCGAGCCGAGAGGGCCGATCGAGGCCGGACAGACAGACAGCTGCGACCGAGACAGCCAGCGTAACAGCAACCGACGCTGCTGCCCACGGCCTCGTCTCGTCGGTGCCAAGCGCAACCGGACAAGCCACAGCTGCGCCCGCAGCTACCCAGGCCGGCCGCCGGCGAAGCAAAGCGAGGAGCGCCGGGGGATCGCCGACAGCAGCAGCCGTGAATTAAGAGGAAGTGGAGGGGCAGCAGGCCGCCGCGCCGGCGATGGTGGTGGCGACGAGGGCGCGGGCGTCGTCCGGCGTCGGCGGAGCCGGGGGCGCGCGGAGGAGCGGCGTGAGGGTGGGGCCCGCGAGGCTGGAGGGCCTCCCCGCGGCGTGGCCGGCGGGCGCCGCGGCCGTCAAGGTCAAGTGGCCCGCGCCGGGCGGCGCGCTCGCGCACATGCTCACGGGCCGATGGGCGCGCGGGATCACCGCCGTCGAGGCCGTCGCCGCCGACGGCACCGTGCGCTGGGAGCCCCGCGACGCCAACCGCTTCGGCCTCGACGTCGACCCCGCTGGCGCCGGCACCGGCGCGCGGGGCCGCGCCGAGCGCGGCGTCTTCTTCTCCGTCCTCTATGTAAGCACCGCTCTCTGCCTCTCTTCCTCTCCTCTGTTCCAAATTTCTTCGATCAAATCAAATCAATCGCCTCGCTTAGTATCATATCATACGGCATAAGCAACCACACGATCGAGCTTCGCTAGATCTTCTGTCAGCGATCGACGCCACACACGGATTCAATTCAAAACAGTATGAACAAGGCGAGATGGTTTGTTTAACGCGTCCCTGATCTCATTTCCACCTTCTACAAACATAGTTTATGATACTCGCCAGTTTCCTTAGGTTAATCAATTAATCCTGTCCCTTTTCTAATCAAGCCTGCCTGTCGTTGATATTTTTGGCGCCGCATTGGTGGTAACTTGTGTGGATACCATCTCTCGTGAATAGGAAGCTTGTGACCGCAGCTTCGATGTTGGAACGCTTCAGGTCAATGCAAACCTTTTTCCTGTTCCGTTTCGTGTAGCGGTCTGGTCAGCAATTGGGGGGAGGACAAGTCAAATGTTGGGCTAAGCATGCCTCCGTAACCCATAGCTTAATTAGTGCTCGGTTGAGGAAAAAAGTATTCACCTTTGTTTGCCGGGAGCATTTTTTGTCTAAAGTTTTGTGCGTGTGTGTGGTTTGAAGTTGTGAACAGGGGGGTGGGGCCACGTGGGGCCCTCTGATTGGTCCGCGTAGTTTGACTTCAGTTATTGGGCGTAGTTTTTTTTAGGTTGCGAGATCTATGTCATGGTGTTAATTTTGAGGGTTATGTTCGAGCGGTACCCCTCGCTTTCATGTGCGTTAAAGTTGCATTTTTCAGAAGGTGCTGTTCTCACAATCTTTTCTTTTCGGTGTTGATTATGTGTGGTCTGTCGGTTTTCCAATGACGTTTCTGTTAGCATTCCTTCCAATTTATCAGCCTTTTTGTAACCGTATCTTTTCAAATAACCTTTTTTTGGTAAAAGTAAAAGGTAAATTGTTACTAGCTTATACCACAAGGATAAACAAAAGTTTTTCATGCATATGCCGATATTTTGATGTGATGAGAATTTTTCTTTTACATAGTGAACTTTGGGGGCGGAATTTGGGGGCCATAATAATATACGTAGTATATGTAAGTACTCCTTGTGTACGCGGCAGTGCAAGCGCGCGCCGTGTCGGTGACTCGAATAATTATATATACAAGTATGTAGTAATATGTCGCCGGTAAGCTTTCTCTTGGGTTCCTTAATTTGTGCGCACTCCACCACGCGTGAGATGGATCAACAAAATATATACGTGGTCAGAACAGGTATAGAATTCTAGAAAAGAAAGCGGTCTGTTGAGTTGAGACTTGAGAGAGACGGCCAGCAGAGAAACGTGCGGCGGAACCTTAATTCATCATCAAATACAAGTATCTGCCTCTCTTCCTCTCCTCTGTTCCAAATTTCTTCGATCAAATCAAATCAATCGCCTCGCTTAGTATCATATCATACGGCATAAGCAACCACACGATCGAGCTTCGCTAGATCTTCTGTCAGCGATCGACGCCACACACGGATTCAATTCAAAACAGTATGAACAAGGCGAGATGGTTTGTTTAACGCGTCCCTGATCTCATTTCCACCTTCTACAAACATAGTTTATGATACTCGCCAGTTTCCTTAGGTTAATCAATTAATCCTGTCCCTTTTCTAATCAAGCCTGCCTGTCGTTGATATTTTTGGCGCCGCATTGGTGGTAACTTGTGTGGATACCATCTCTCGTGAATAGGAAGCTTGTGACCGCAGCTTCGATGTTGGAACGCTTCAGGTCAATGCAAACCTTTTTCCTGTTCCGTTTCGTGTAGCGGTCTGGTCAGCAATTGGGGGGAGGACAAGTCAAATGTTGGGCTAAGCATGCCTCCGTAACCCATAGCTTAATTAGTGCTCGGTTGAGGAAAAAAGTATTCACCTTTGTTTGCCGGGAGCATTTTTTGTCTAAAGTTTTGTGCGTGTGTGTGGTTTGAAGTTGTGAACAGGGGGGTGGGGCCACGTGGGGCCCTCTGATTGGTCCGCGTAGTTTGACTTCAGTTATTGGGCGTAGTTTTTTTTAGGTTGCGAGATCTATGTCATGGTGTTAATTTTGAGGGTTATGTTCGAGCGGTACCCCTCGCTTTCATGTGCGTTAAAGTTGCATTGTTCAGAAGGTGTTGTTCTCACAATCTTTTCTTTTCGGTGTTGATTATGTGTGGTCTGTCGGTTTTCCAATGACGTTTCCGTTAGCATTCCTTCGAATTTATCAACCTTTTTGTAACTGTATCTTTTCAAATAACCTTTTTTAGGTAAAAGTAAAAGGTAGATTTTTAATTAGCTTATACCACAAGGATAAACAAACGTTGTAATAACCTACATGGAACAGAACCAAATTAGGAATCAAGGAATATTTAGGTTCCTTTCAAAGCAGTAATCTTCAAAGGCAGTACAAGTAACATTTACGTAGCAAGCAATGTTATTCCTTTGCCATTTCGGGGTAACTCCTTTGCCATTTCGGGGTAATCAATCTTGAGACATACTACTACTGCAGCAGAATCGGAGTAGCCGTCAAGGCATCTTATTTGGATGCGTAGGCTTGTGCCCATCGAGGCTGGCAATAACATAACAATTGCTTGGCGACGCAGGGATTCCAAGAACATGGCCGGGGCAAGGACCTCGTGAGGCTGGAGGAGATCGGGACAGCCATGATAAGCCTGGAGGAGTGCTGCTGGGAGATGCAACTGCAGCAGCAGCGCCAGCAGCTGGTGGTTGTCCCCATCAGGGTCAAGAAGGATGGATGGGCAAGTGATGCCATGCTTTATGTAAGCGCCACATCTTTCTTCTTCTTCAGTCTTTTCCCCCACCCTCCGCCTTTCCATTGCCTTGCTGGCCATTCGCAATTTTAGTGGAAGTGCTTTGGGTTTGCATGATAAGATGTGACAAATTCCTCAAAAAAATAAAAGATGTGACAAGTGTTATATGGAGTTGTTAACATTATTATGGTTATTATTACTAATGATTCAGGTGAACGTGGAGCTTGTAGACATGAACACACGCTCGGAAATTGAAAGGGCTGTCTCGTTCAGGGAGAAGCCGAGGACGAGCAACCCGCCGCCGCCGGTGCGACACCACCGGAAGAACTTGGAGGCAGCAGCGGCGTACCATGACGTTCTTGATCTGAAGCAGCTGCTTGACCTGGCTGAGAAGGAAGGCCGGGTGGCTGTGTACGGGAACAAAAGGAACTCTGACACCAGCAGCGTGAGCAGCATCAGTAGTACCATCAGCAGCAGCAGCGGCAGCAGCACGATCAGTATCAGCAGTGCCAGCTCCAGCGGCGGCGCGAGCCCGGAGCCCGGCTCGACGTCGAAGCGCCGGTTCCTGCCATGGATGCGGAGGAGCAGGGACTTCGACAAGAGGAGCACCGACTCGCTCTCCCAAGAACTGCCGATGAAATGCACGGTGAGCTTCATTCGCCTGCCTGACACGTGATGAAATGAAAAAATAAAATCTAGTGATCATATGCATTGGCATTGGTCATGGTAGTACGGTACTAATCGTGTGACAACGAATTCTTGCAGGAGGACGATCCGGCCGGCAGCTGGGAGACGCGCGAGTTCACGAGCAGGGACGCGGAGACGAAGCTCCGGACGCCGGTGTTCTTCGCGTCGATCGACCAGCGCGACGACAGCGCCGGCGGGGAGAGCGCGTGCACGGCGCTGGTGGCGGTGCTCGCGGCGGCGCTCCACGCCAACCACCCGGCGATGCCGACGCGGCCGGAGCTGGACGCGCTGATCCGCGACGGCTCGTCGGAGTGGCGGAGGCTCTGCGGCGACGAGGCCCACATGGCGCGGTTCCCGAACCGGCACTTCGACCTCGACACCGTCCTCGCGGCCCGGACGCGGCCCATCGCCGTGCAGCACGACAAGGCCTTCGTCGGCTTCTTCCAACCCGAGAGCTTCGCCTCGCTCTCCGGCGCCATGTCCTTCGACGACATCTGGCGCGAGATCGCCGGCGGCGATGACGACCGCTGCCACCCGGGCCGCGCCGACGTGTACATCGTCAGCTGGAACGACCACTTCTTCGTGCTCAAGGTGGAGAGCGACTGCTACTACGTCATCGACACGCTCGGCGAGCGCCTGCACGAGGGCTGCGACAGGGCCTACGTGCTCAGGTTCGACGGCTCGTCGGAGATGCGCGCGGTGTCGTCGGCGGCGCCGGCCGAGGAGAAGGAGGAGGTGGTCGCCACAGGGAAGGAGTGCTGCAGGGAGTTCATCAAGAGGTTCTTGGCCGCCATCCCGCTCAGGGAGGAGCTGGAGATCGAGAAGAAGGGCGGCGGCGTCGATGGCGTCGGCGCGCCGCACCGGCGGCTGCAGATCGAGTTCCACTTCACTGTCCTGCAAGACGACGAAAGGTGACCAGCTGGTGATCTGGTAGCAGTTAGGGGGAGATGTGGGTTCCTCCCTGATTGCGTTGTATTACTAACATAATGTAAATTCATCTACACATACTGTAAAGAAACAGGAAACAGCAGCACCACAGATTACACAGGCTAGGATTGTTGGTTCTCTCTATACACAGTACCATTTTAGATAGGAAACAGGCAGAGGAAAATACAGGATATAGGGTGCTGGTTGGGTACTTTTTTTTTTCACAGGGAGCTTGGATCCATCTCTGGATTCCTTAACTTGTGACATACTTGCATTTTGTAAGCGAGCTTAGCATTAGATGAAAATTACTTGCCTACCTCCCAGTTGTGATCTGATTCATTGACATCAACTTTGAATGAAGAACTCGATCTCAAAAAAAGAAAAAAAAACTTTGAATGAAGAACTCCTTTCGGTAACACACAAAAAAGTGGAAGTGGCGCAGTATGTCAGTGAAATCTTATTCATTTGAAATTCTGCATCGAAAAGAAATTTCGGTGGACAGACTCCTCTAAAAAACAAACACAGAGTATCAGAGCATGTCCCAGTAAAGAGGTACTGGCTCCCTCAGTTATTTTAATATGTAAATTTCCTATCACGATTTCTATAAAATCAAGATAGTATTCTGTCACATTACATTCAACACATACATCACTACTGATTACATTGTCAGCTGTCAGCTATCCTGAATCAGTATTTCAACCTATAACCTATTCATTCAGGTATATACAGGGATTACAAGGGAGCTAGTTAGTCGATGTTACCCTCTGTATCCAAGCTCAAGTCAGCATATCAAAGTTCTTTCCTTGAAGGACCTATCCATAACTTGTCATGTTGCAGGCAGGATGGCCGCAGACCCCGTGGATTTTGACTGACAGCAGAGGTAGCATCATGTTCCACTGGACAGGACCTATAAGAAGGAAGGCAGCCGGGAGTCCATCTGGCCCAGGGGCCAGTTGTTACATGGGCGACGACACGGGAGGGCCACAGTTGCCCAACACTGTTGGCACAAGCGCAAGTATCTGGTTTGCTATGATAGAGAGATAAGTTTCTATGTCTTTGTATATTGCAAGGTTCTCTGGACAGCTTGGGCGCAGCATTGAGGAAGCACGCTCCAAGACACCTGCTATATTAGCAGGTGGATGCCGCGAGTCACTAAGGCGCTGCACAACAGTGGAGAAGGAACATAAGAGAGATCAAAACAACTGTAACCACATCTTCTCATTCCCAAAAGCATGTCAATATTTTACCTTGATTGAAAGAACTGTTGCAATGCAGTTTGATATCAGGTTGGACGGAAGTTGAGAACCACGAACAGCAGCATCAGATTCTGGGCCTACACAATCAGTCGCTTGATTCTGGACCTTTACATCATCACTACCTTCAGAGTTTGCCTATATAACACGTAAACAACATATTGAGTGAAATTGTGAAAAGGCTGTTGCAGAGTCCAGCAATTGCCAAGGTTGTAACCTACCCGCATGGCTTCCTCAACCATCTGCCTGGCTTGCGATAGCGATCTTTGTACAAATGCAGCTACATATGACTCTAGCTCATCATTGTGACCTGGATGACATCTAGATTTTGTAGGGCCATCAGATGTACTCCTATTTACAACAGATTCAACCTGCGAGTGAAGCATCAAGGAGGAGTCAGCCCTGAGATACAATAATGGTAATTGTATTTTTTTTGGAAGAGTCGAGGACTCTAGAATTTATGAACCCCAAGGAAACGAGTTTTAAAGATTAACCTTCAGCTGTTTCTCTGAAGTTAAGCGCAAATTTTTGGGTGGCCCAGTAACTCCATTTACAGCATGGTCCCAGTTCTCACTTGGTGTAAGGTCAGGAATATGCTCCATCTCCAATATGCTATACACATTATTTGAAAGGTAACTACTTCTCATGTTGTCAGGACGATTATACAACCAATTAACTGGCATACAATCAGTGTCCTGGAAAAAACAAAAAAGCTCAGTTATGTATCATCATATACCATATAGCATCTGACAATCAGGTTGAGATTCTCAACCAGATGAATGCAGAAGATTGCCAATAACTAACAACTGCTCTCCAAGTTAAATGACAATATGTTCCAAAGGACGTGCTTTTCATTTCCACTATATTAATAAAAAAAACTGCTGCAATGCAGCATAAAGCAAGCAAGCATGGATGATCGCATGCCAAATAAAAGACGAGCAATTTGTTTGCAGTGACAGTCATTCTTGCGACATCAACATTGTAGCTGGATGGAATTACTACCAAGGTTGCTTTTGAAAAGTCTTTGGGTAAACATGCTAGTAATCTCCACATGTAGAGGACAAAAAAGCTTGGCACAACATTTGCACAGTAATGGGCCTAGGAAAAACTAACGGATTAATGCTTAATATGAAAAAAAAGCCTTGTTACCTGCATAATGTAAAAAAACATATTGAGAATTGAAGAAAGCAACTAAAACAGCAGCTACATACCTTTACAAAATCAACACCAAGGTCAGGGTTAACAAAATGGACCTTGTAACAATCTGGCCCCATCATCATCACTTTGCCATCACAAAGTTCTCTTGAACTTGGATGGCGAACAATGACCTGCTGGCCAATCGAAAATGGCCTAGCTAGGTCTGCCGGCAGAGAATCCCGTGAACCATCATGGAGTTGAGCATAGATTTTCCTAACTTTCTCCCGATAATCCTCAAGTTTTTCTTTTTCCACAGCCAGAAAATGATCCGAAAATCGCCGGGGTTTGCCAAGGGAACTGCAGGAAGAAATTGGTTAGTGCATAGCACAAACAAACACAATGCTAACAGAATAGAGGATAAAACAAACACTGCAGCCTCCAAGGTATGCTATGATTTATACCTTCGAATTGCACTCCACTCTGATCTAGTCAACCTTGAAAGGTGACTCAATTTCGCATGATCCAAGTATTGCATAAACTCATTATTTGAAAACCATGGATAATCAACTGCACTGTAGAACCACTCATACGTGCACCATCTACGAAGCGATTCAGATGACAGACAATGCAGCAATTTCTTTGCCTAGCCATAGTCAAGAGTTAGTAAACAAGTCTAAGCATAGGGAATATCTCAAGTTGCAATATTAATAAATGATGGCATAGACTACCTGTAAATTATCTGAACTTTCATTGCATGACATGTGCTTTGTTTTGCGATGCATTTGGGATTTCCTTCTAGTCCTTCTAGACATTCTAATTTCAGGTTTGATTTCTGTTGGTGCACTGGGGACTTTAGCGGAAATATCTTCAGATGCTTCAGGTATCCCCACTCTCCCAGAGTCAGTACACAGGGAGGAATCATCAGTGGTACCAATCCTCTGTGCTTCCGGCAGAACTAAATTATTAAGAGAAATGTTTTGAGCTTCAGCAGACACCTGTGACACAAAAAATAGGAAAAAAATAAGAATGTCAGAAGACTATACGAAGATATCAACATTTAGCACAATAGAACATATCAATATTGACCGAAGTTTGAGATAATTTCGAATGATAAACATATATAAACAGTGGACATCACCAGCTAGGAATATATCGTTCAAAATTAATACGCTTGAACAAATAACAAATAACCTTCAATTAAAATCAATGGGATGCAAATAAACTCATAATGCAGACAAGGAAACATTGACTCAAAGTAGAGCCAATCCAAATTATTTTCTAAATCAACCATAAAGGGACCATAAATTTGGATACAGGAGGTGTGTTGCAGAAAGTGCATAAAACAAGGATCTTTAGAAAAAAGAAACCTTACCTCTGCACCTAATAGCTTCTTATGCCTTTTCTTCCTAGCCTTGGAAGCACTGGATTTACCAACTGACTTCCCTTGTTTAGAGTTTCCTTCCTCCCTTCTGTGAGATAATGCTGAATCAGTTTTTCCATGTGAACCTGGATCAGTACATGAGAAAGAGATGCATAAGAAATGGCCAACATGGCTGAGTTTACATATAATGTGAAAAAACAGAGATGAACGAGGAGTTGCAATAGAAGCTGACCTGAAGGAACTATCTCAAATTTTGACATTTTAGAGGGTGCATTCACCAGACTATTCAATACATCTAAGACCAACAGATCATCTGCAATCATTAAAAAGACAAGTAGTCAAATATTTTCACCTAAAAACAGTAGTAAAAACATTTAAACTGCATTAATCTTAGCAGTACAAAGTATTACTAATAAGGATGAACAGGTCAAAATAATAATTAATTTGTGCCTTTTTACAACAATGTGGATGAAATCCCACGAGGAAGATGCAACATACAGCACTTCTGTGGCAAAATTGAACTTAAAGAATGTTCAGTCACATTTTGTAGAAGGGTTTCTGCTCTGGTTGCATTTTGTAAACCTAGTTGTCTGTGTAATTTTTGTGCCAAATTTCTATTTTCGTTTCTCAACAGTAGTGGGCTGGGGGGTAAAGGGTTGATTGTGAGTTCTCAGGCTCAAGCTTTCACAACATGGACTGAAATCTGACCTGAAGAATGTGGCCAACTACATCTGAAAGATAAAGATATACCATAACGGTACAAGAGTACAACAGTATTTGTAGACAAAATGGCATTGAAAGCTAGGCGGATGGTGATATCTGGAAAATAACGAGTCTTTTATTAACAAAAGTGAAAGGAGTGAACCCATTGTGAAAAATACCTTCAGAAATAATGTTGCTAACCATATGATGGTGGTTGAGTGAATCAACAAGCTCATTCCCTTCTTCAGATGCCATCACTGTCTCAAGCTCAACTTTACCAGTCTGATCTTCCTCCATTGTTTGCTGAATTCTTGGTTTTTTCAAATGTTGTTGACATATCACTGTGTCTCCAGTTCCCTCGCTCTCCAAGAATGTACGATCTTGACCAGCCTTATTCGCTTCAGTGACTCCGGAACTTCTGTCTGGAGAGCAGTCATTTGTCAGAGCAATAGCAGAATCATTATTGACTGCTTCATATTTTCTCTTGGTAGAGTTGAAGTCGTTTTCAACTCTTGGTGTGGCCTCATCAATGGTATTCCTGTCTGCAGGAGCCATAACTGGTATACGAGGAGTACGCCTTCGAACAGCATGATTTCGGCTGCTCCTGACAAATTCTGAAGAAACAATAAAGTTGTTTAGACTTGCAACAAATTAAGGGAAAAAGATAATGAAATATTCTTTTTACAATACTCACCTCCATAGTATCGTTTTTTGAAGGAAGATGAAAATCCAGAAATTGCCCCTTCATGAGAGTTGTGCAGGTCATGCCCTTCGGTTGCTTTATGCTGTGTGGCTTCTCCACGTTTCCTTCCTTTCCCAGATGCCCTGACCATTTTATCATCTCCTATATGACTTGTGGACTTGTCCTACAATTATAAGAATCACAATAAAAACTACGCCAATTTAGTTCTGGCAAAACCATGTTTTGCAATAAACAGACTAACAAAAAGAAGGTTCAAAACAAAGTAGCCAGTTTTTAGATGATCCTGTGCTAGGTCGGATGCTGTATGATGTTACAAACACCATCATCACTGCAGAGTACTCCCTGCCATTCTTTTGTTATTGGCCAAACACATAATTAAACGTTTAAAGTCCATGGTTTTTAAACCGATGATTTATCAAATACTATGTAGATTTTGTGTTACGAGAAATGGTATCATTAAGTTCATATTTGAAAGTATTTTCCTATTATCATACTTTTATTGTTGAACAATATGCTATGAGAGAAATTGGTGGTCCAAATTAGCTTTTGAGACCACCCAAAGCCAAACCACGGCTTAAATTACAAGAAGGGGACTATTTAGTTGTCATATGGTGGAACAACAATGATCAGGTGTGCTGCTCTTCATTATAATGAGCTTGATCAGGTGTGCCCGCATGGTAGCTTCGTATGGTACGTATTTGCCGTTGATCAAAGAACAAATGAAAGAAATTGATGGCCAATTGACATATCCCAAAGTAAATAGTAATAAATAAGTAATTCATACAAGTAACAAGTAAATCACACAAAAGCTTACCGAAGCATTGCGATGACCAGTCACCAAAGCAATAAATCCCATGGCAGTGGCTTGACGTTCCGGAAGAGATAAGAAAGTCTACCAAAAGAAATAAAACATGTCAATCAACAAAGATCACAGAGTGCAACATGAAATTCAAGCTGAACTGTAGCTTAGATATATCTTATATGAAGATATGTATTAAAACCTGAACCTCTAAATAAGTACTACTTCTGCAACATGTTAAATCGTCCTATATGAGCAGCAAAATATCATCTTAAGTTTGACCAGGCCATAAACAGTGGAGGATGCAGAGATGGTGCACTTAGGAAAGAGCAAGAGTTCAGACTCACCCTATGTACACTGTAAAGAGATCGCACCATGTCTGACGATTTACCACCTACTGCCAAGCTGATCTGCATAAGCAAATTCACCAATCAGGATTCACACAGCCATGGATCCCATGATGCCTCAACAGACATTAACAAATAATGGAAAGCGATCAAGGGAAATGGGCAGTTGAAACCTTTTTCCAGTCTTTTCCATATCGGCGGTAGGCTTCATAAAAGTGTGTTAGCTCATCCTTGCTCCATTTGGGATCTAAGTCTGAAATTTTCCTCCTCTGCGAAATCAAAATAGTTTGACGAATGAGTGAGAACTGCAGTGTGGAATGCTAATTAAGAGGATATGATGCTACAATTACAGGTCACTATCTACATGCCATCTATCATAAATCTTCATACAGCTTCCAAATAAGTATGCTTACTTTTTGTTTAGCTTTGCTTGAACTAGTTGGATCATCATACTGCTGTTGATCCTCATATCCTTTGATTATGGTCTTGTTAATAGTTCGAGAACCTTTCGCTGGGCCCATCAAAACAGTCCTTGATTTCAGACTCAACAAATATTGCTGCGAGCAACAAATGAAAGATCAGTTAAGGTGGAAGTCAATGGAGCATTGGGCAACGAAAACTCGAAGTTGTGGAATGAATTTCCTGAAACCTTCAAAAGTTTCACATGCCTGCTTCAGTCTAAGCTAAGATGCAGATGCAGTGAAAATGATCGAATTCTAAAAAAAAACTCATTCTGCAACCCATTAACTACTCAGATGAAAGCAAGCTATCAACCTCAGAAAAGATAAGAAACTATTCCAAAGCAACCCATCCCAGATCACCGAAGCATCAAAAGCGGAAAGGATTCCATTAGAAAAATCCATACTTTCCAAAGGCCGTGCCAAAAGAATATCTCGGATGAAACAAACGCGTTTCATTTTTCCCCCGCACAATTCAAACGCCAAAACCAAGTCTACGCAAAATCCACCAAACCAATCAAACCCCGTACTAATTTATGCGACGCGACAACGACGGGTCGCAGCACAGCAGACGTGCCGCGCTTTTATGGCCACTACTAAGCCGTGAGGCGCGATGGTAAACCCAGCTGCCGATGGGACGAGCGCCTCGGCGGTTTCGGGCGGGAGGAGGTCCGTCGAACTGGGCACCACCGTGCTGGTACGCGACCAAGGCCGACCCGGGAGGAGCGCCTTCGCAGGCCGCCGCGATCCAGGCGCAGTGCGGCCTCGCGAGCAGCGACGAAGCTTCCGCCGCCAGCCGCCGCGCTTGACTCGATTACCCGCGCCCACAGCACCGATGGCTCCGACGAACCCGGTCTCACCTCCTCGCTCGCCCCAGAAACATCGCAAATTCCCCGCCACAAAATCGCGCAGAAAACCACAAAGCGGAAATCGGCCTTCTCCACGGCACCACCACCCAAAACGCCTCCCTACAGATCACCCACCCGCGGAATTCCAACGGTACACCCCGAAGCGGAGCTCACCTGGCTCGGATCTGGGCGAAATCGCGCGCGCGGAGGCGCCCCCCGGACGCCGCCGGGGCCGAACTCCCTCCCTTCCGCCGCCGCCGCGCCCGCGCGAGCGCGCCGATGAAGGCCGGGGAGTGGGAGGCCCCGGTGCGGAGCTTTAGGGTTGCGTCCGTCGGCGGGGGTGGATGGGGGAGGAGGCGAGGAGATGGGGCGGCGAGTCGGGGGTGCTGGCCGGTTTGCGTTTCTGCTGGGCGCTGCGGCCGCGGGGCTTGGCGGGCGAGGGATACAAGTAGACAAGAGGGGAGGGGAAGCGAGGAGGAGACGGGTGGGAGCAGGTTTGCCGAGGTGGGTGGGGGCTGACGGGTGGGCCACACGCGAGTTCGCGCGTTTGAAAATTAGGGGTCTGGGGAGTGGTGGTAACTCGGCGGAGCGGGCCTTGGGCCGCCGCCTGGAGCTTCCGCTTCTTGTTGGGTCTGCCTGCTGTGGATGATTCTTCTTAGTGGACGGACTCTCAGCCCATACTAACGATGGGCCGGAAGGGTGAAAATCAGACCCAGACTTCGGTTGACTGCAGGAGCGGGCCCACTTGGGCGAAACTGACCACCACCCACGCCTTCGCTTCTATCCCGCGCCATCTCCGCCGCCCGCCGCCCATCCCCACCCCTCCGCCGCCCGGCATGGCTGCCCACGCCGTCTCCCCGCTCACCGGCGGCCTCCTCCGCCGCGGCGGCGTGCCCCTCCTCAAGGGCAAGGGCGTCTGCAAGGTCGAGGGCTCCACCTTCGTCCTGCTCTGCGACGGCGCGCTCCCGGGCGAGCGCCTCCTCGCGCGCGTCCGCCGCCTCCGCCGCGGCGCCTTCGCCGAGGCCGCCAAGCTCAGGACCCTCGAGCCGCACCACGACGCCGTCGACGCGCCCTGCCCGCTCGCGGCCGACTGCGGCGGCTGCAAGACCCAGGCCCTCGCCTACGCCGCGCAGATCCGACACAAGCACGTCCAGGTCCGCGACTTGCTTGTCAACTTCGGCAAGTTCGACCCCAAGCGGATGGAGAGCTCGGAGCCGGATGCCATCCTCAAGCCCATCGTGCCGTGCGACGAGATATTTCGGTACAGGAACAAGGTGAGGTTTTGGGTGCAGGGTTTTGGATGGGTTTTGGGTGCAAATTGTAACGCCTTGTTTGGTTTGTTTTCCATTCCCCAGATGGAGTTCTCGTTTGGGACGAAGAGATGGGTGCAAAGGGAGTGGAAGGAGAAGGAGGAGGCGGCGGTGAAGGAGGAAACGGACGAGGCTGATGGATATGCCCTTGGATTGCATGCACCAGGGTTCTTCGACAAGGTGCTGCATGTTGAGAAATGTTTTCTGCAGAGTGAACCTGCTGATAAGGTGATGAATTGCTTGTATACGTTGTATTGAGTTTGGATCAAGTGTGTGAATTTTAATAATAAAATGCCATAGCTTAATGCCTGAACATTGGGTGTTAAACATTTTACATGAGAGAAATTCAGTTGCATCCGTTGATCTGCTAGGATAAATTTTTAGATGAGCAGAACTATAGTATTTTTTTTGTTTACAGCTTGCTATATTCTTATAATCTTTCTGTACTCAATTAAAGAAAAAGTAATCTTTCTGTACTGGATGCGTGGAACCAATGTGACAGATGGATTCTATCAAAGCAATATTCCAATTGCTCCGTCATACTAGCACCCATTGATGTATTTCGTTGTAAACAGGGTGGAGGTGTTACATTTTATTTGTTTTGTTCAAAACCTTGTGTGACTATGTTACTTTACTATCATTGATTGGTGGGTTAATAGAAAACAGCTTTTTATTATTTGGTTAACAATATGGGATGCTGAATTGATTAATTGCTAATGTCCATAGGTTCTTGCAGTTGTTCAAGAAACTTGGACGGACCCTGCCCTAGGCCTCACGCCTTATGATGTCCACAAGCATGTTGGTTTTCTCAAGCATCTTATGATAAGAACCGGAAGGTATGGCATCCCATCTTGTGTTTCACATGTTTTATCAGTGATGTGTCATATATCTCATTTTGCAGTTTGAGACCTGCATATATTCTGTTGCATTTTTTGTCTTAATGCCACGTATCTGATATTTTCTATTACGTACATGCCATTATGCATTTCTACCATTTTTATGCATGATAGGAAGAAATGCTTATACAAAACTCACTCCATTAAACAAATGTGACATTATAAGTGGAATCCATAAGATGATCTTTTACAGCGTGGCCCATATTTCTATCATCTTCATCAAGGTTGTGTGGTTTGATGTTTAAATGTCTAAACAAGTTAGTGTTTTTGGCTTTAATATACTTCTATGTATAGAAAATATTATATCTACATTTTTCTGTTTAGAACTCAAGTAATGCTGGTAAGGGATGTCAGTATTATATTGTAAACTACTATCAAAACTTTCCTTGCCCATTGAGCAAATCATTTGTGCGATGAGTACCTTTAAAGATTTCCATTTTTTTCCCCAGAAACATCAGCACTGGAACTCCAGAAGTGATGGTCAATTTTGTGACGTCATGTTATAAACCAGATCTATTGATGCCTCTTGTTGATCATATCACAAAAATACCTGAAGTGGTATGTAATTCGAGCCTTCTTGTTCTGATATTATAGTAATGATAACAAGATTCTTAAGCTACTTTACTTTTTACGTCATGTAATATTATAATCCACATAGATCTCTTTCATGTAGGGACTGTTCTAGTTTTTGTGCCAATAAGGCCTCTGTTTGGAAGGGAAGTTCTAGGAATTGGGATTTAGTTTGTTTGTACTAAATCCTAGGATTTGGATCCCAAAACTACTTTTACAAACAGGCCCTAAAATCTAAATAGTCTGGTTTCCAGGTTTGCCCCTCCAGTATTGATATTCCTGTACTGTTATTCTGTTAATGTAGGTCAGCGTCATAAACAATGTGAACACATCTGTTGGCAATACATCTGTTGGTGAACAAGAATATACCTTGTATGGGAAGCCAAACATTACAGAGATGTTGAGAGGACTTACATTCCAGATATCTGCCAACTCCTTTTTTCAGACTAATACAAAACAGGTTTGTTTTTGTTGAATGATGAGTTGTGGTTTTGTTACATGTCTTCTTGTCACCACTGCACCTAATATTGGTATATGAATGAAAAGAGCTAAAGAAAGCATAAGTTAAATAAGAAGTGCATAAGCAGATAAACAAGTTGTGTATGCTTGTCTAGATGCAAAAGATCAGTTAATGGCAAATATTTGAATGTTGAAATGCAGTCCCTTCCTGGCATTGAGTCCCCTATCTTCCCCATGACTTCCTGCAGGCTGATGTTCTTTACAAGCTTATTGAAGATTCTGCTGGGCTTAAAGGAGATGGTTCTGAAATTGTTCTTGACTTGTTTTGTGGAACCGGAACCATTGGTTTGACCCTTGCCAGAAGGTATTTTTTCTTCTGGGTATATATTTTCTGTGAGAAAGTTATTACTGGCTATGACTATAAGAGTCTAATTGCTTTCGTTGGTTCATAAACCATTTTGCTACTACGATAAACCATCTTATGGCGACCATTTTTAGTAAACACTCTTCTGCTTGACTCAGGGCAAAGCATGTCTATGGATACGAAGTTGTCCCTGAAGCCATTGCGGATGCTCAAAAGAATGCCAAGTTGAATGGTATCGATAATGCAACATTTGTTCAGGGAGACCTCAATAAAATCAATGAATCTTTCGGGAAGGAATTTCCAAAGCCTGACATAATCATCTCAGGTTTGTATTGGTTAATATATTGCTACTGTCTTTGGCACTCAAATTCAATTATGCCCTGACGTTCACTAGAAAAATTGTTCGAAAGCAACAATGCTTTTTGAATTTTTCCTTAATTTTAGTGTTTTTCTAGCTACTTACAGGCAACAATAAGTTTGGTATGAAGCCTAATGAGTGTTACACTTATACAACAAACATGAGATAAAGTTTCAAACTTTAGGAAGCTATGCTGGATGCTGGATCAGTTGTAATTCTTGTCTCCTTTGTACCCAACTGACAACTATAAATTCCACAGATCCTAATCGGCCAGGGATGCACATGAAGTTAATCAAGTGGCTGTTAGAAGTTAAAGCCCCTCGGATAGTGTATGTCTCATGTAACCCAGCTACTTGTGCACGGGATTTAGACTACCTATGTCATGGCGTGGTATGTTTTGTCCTACTGATGGCAGCTCTTAAATACCGTCTGATATTTTAGCTCTTGTATAGTTCTTAGTTGCTGCTTCAATAATTTGAATGCAGGAAGAGAAAGATCTGAAAGGATGCTATGAACTCAAGAGTGTAATTCCCGTGGATATGTTTCCCCATACTCCTCACATTGAGTGTGTCTGCTTATTGGAGCTATGTTGATTTTCAGTTTTGATCAGGTAAAGCAATTGAGAAGATCTTCTACTGCGTTGCATTTTGTTGTAATATTTTATGACAAAATGTTATATTTATGCCTTTTATTTACAGGTCATCCCATGCTGCAGAAATTGTTCATATGTTTACAAAAGTGGAACCCATTTGCTATGCACGGCATGAATGCCATGGTGAGATACTTTGATCTGATACTTTTCATTACTGGGTACACTTCCATGATTTACATATGACCGAGGAACTCTTCCAGGCTATCTTCCTTTTTGGACTGTCAGTTGAACCTGGGATACAAGCCATGATGTGTTTCTACATGACATTGGGAAGTTCTGGACAATTGATCTGAAGACCCTGGCTTGGTTTTGATTGAAACAATTTTGATGAGTATACAGCTTTTTAATGAATTCTTTATTTTCAACCACTACCAAATACGGAGTATCAAGCAGAACCGATGATTTGCTGGAAAATACGAACGGATCAGAGGTGCTCTGTATAGTAGTGTACGGCTAACTATTTCACTGATGGTCATCACTCATCAGTGGTTGCCTGGTTGGGAGTTATCCTTGCGTTCTATAGAGAGAGTGTATGCAAAGGCACATGGCTTGGTATGAGTAATATAAAGAAAAAACAGGCAAGTTTATGAAAAAAAAAATCAAGATACGCTAGGGATTGTCGCAAGCAAGGGAAGCAAGCTGTATAAGTTGATTATTTTGTTGAAATTATCTCCTGTAACTGTTGCAGGAGTGTGATTCATGCTGTTTTTTTAATGTGGAAATTCTGTTAGCTGTGACCAATATTTTTTTGTGACTTGTTAAGTTGTTATTGTTATATTACTATTATATATCGCTGGTGCCATCTATCTATATAACCTATATAATTGGTACCCACTAACAAGCATGGTTAGATTTCTCTCCATATGCAACCATTCCACATCATCGTCCACTATGCGACATATCACTGTCCACTATAAGCCATCTCATCATCCACTAGACCATCTATTTATTCTTTAACCGATTTTCTGTGACCACATATTTGTGAGTAGCAATTATAAATTACAGGAGTAGAAATTACATGTATGATCAATCATACTTCCATATATAATGTTTACTAAAGAACGTTGCAATGCAATCACTTTGATGTTTATACTCTCACATTAAAATTTTGTTTTTAGCTCACTTTAAAATTTTGTTTAACAAATTCTGCAGCAACGCGTTCTTGTCCCATGGCCGATGTGCATTAGGAAGGCTGGGAGGGCTGTTAGACCTTTGGCAATGTACCCGTAGGGTTGGCGGGCTGGGCATCAGCAATTGGGCTGCTTACTGGCTGTGTGCTAGCGAAATTAGTCATTGAGTTGAAACGTTGGCCCAGGGAATTCCATGGAATTGGGCTGGGCTTCGGCCTTCCTGTTGCTTCAGACATTTCCACTCCACGCCACATCCACAGAAGCCATGTCCGCCTCCGGCGACCCCCTCGACGCCCTCCCGGCGGCGGTCCTCGCCGACGTCCTGGGCCGCATCGCGAACGCCGGGGACATCGCAGCCTGCCGCCTCGCCTCGCGGACGCTCCTCGCCGCGTCCTACCTGTGCCCCCGCGTCCGCCTCTGCGCTGCCGACTGCGCGCGCCGCCGCCGCGTCGAGGGCCGGGTCGGGGCCCCCGCTTTCCGCGCGACCACCGGGAACCTCGCTTCGCTCCTGGGGGCGCACCTCCGCTCCCTGTCGCTCGATGCGGCCGACGGGGAGGGCTCCCCCGATGACGCGATGTGGGTGGAGGAGGGGGAATTCGACGAGGCCGACGACCTGCACCTCACCGGCGGGGAGGCCGTGGCGGCGTGGGCGGACACCGCCGCGGGGCCCGTCCTCCGGGAGGTGGAGATCGCCGATTACTGGCCGCAGGCGTGCTGGAGGAAGGCGGAGGCGCTCCCTCTCATCTCCCACTACTGTGAGCTCTCTCTGTCTCTCTGACATTGCAGTTTGATTTGTAATCTGCTGTTTCTATTAAGCCATCTTTGATGTAAGGAGTGACAGATGAAACGCCACTATTTTACGAGTCTCGGGCAAGTATAACATGAAGGAATAGTGCTTGTGTGTTCATGATATGCATTTGATCTGTGGTTCATAATCATAACAAATATTGTAGCGGTCATGTGATTTGCTTTTTTTATAGTTTACCTTTTTTATAGTGTGTGTTTTTTTTTTAAACTTTGAAGGAGCTGAACTTGAGCTAAAGTGAAGTCTGGCAGGCTTGTTAGCAAATGGTACGGAAATGAGGATAAGTTGACCTAATGCTCTTGCCTTGCAAAATGGCACCTGGGTGTGTAGATTGGTTGACTGGCTGTTTAGTCTAATATTTTGCTATCCTTCTGGTGTAGAATTGTCTGCCGATTATTGCTGAAGTCTGTACCTTCTGTCCTCTCTCTATATCTTGTTTAGTAGTGTGATCTGCACTTTAAAGAAAATGAGGAAGTTCAGGATTTGCTGCTTAATGCCTGATTGACATGTTGGTCCAGGGGTCACATGTCACTTAGGCTATGTATGCCAAATTCGTTGCATCCTAAATTTTCTGAAAGAAAGATTAGATAACATGATTGATTCTTTGTTGAGCTTCTCAACACTTGATGTGATCGTTTGATAAGCAAATAAGCTTGTTTCAGCATTTGGTTACATATGCTCAGATTTATCATGGGCAGGATGAAGAATCCATCCATCATACTCGATTTAACCGTGCATGTGGTGATCTGTTTCTACGCAGGTCTCAATCTCATCAGGCTGTGCCTTAAAAATGCATGGCTTTCTGTTGATGGGCTCAACAAAATGCCAAATCTGATCCATCTGACGCTTGAGTTCATTAGACTAGATGATGAAGACCTCAACAAATTGAATGAATGCTTCCCTTGCCTTCACAGTCTTAGCCTTATAGGAGTCGGAGGACTCAAGGACCCTAAGATTCACCTTCTTCAACTGAAGACTTGCCACTGGGAGGTATCAAATGTCCCACGGTCTTTGGCTGTCCATGCGCCAAGCCTGGTTTCTCTAGAGTTGAAATGCGTTCGGCCAGATAGCCTCATTTTGGATACTCCATCCTTGTCTACTCTGAAGCTCACTATTGATAAACTTGGTGCGACTGTCCAAGTTGGTGGTCTTGTGAGATTGACAAATCTTCGCATAGAGTCACTGGATTTGAGCTCTCTATTTTCATTATTGATAGACGGTCGAGCTATCAGGACATTGGAGCTTGAGCTACCTGAGTCTGCAAGCGAGTATGATCTTCTTGAAGCAATTAACCCAGATTATCTTCTGAGAATGCTTGCTAGCATCAGTGAGGTCAAGCTGGGCCCAAGATATTCATGTGAACTGAAATTATGTCTCGCCCTATGCAGAGAAAGTCCGTTTCAAAGTTGCCTGAAGAAACTCCTAGTTCATGTACCACAATGTAAGAGTTCTTTTGAGCTGTTACCATTGTTTCAGATCTGCGCACCTTTATGCGAGGTGACTGTCCTTTTCCACGCTGAATCAGCTGATGCCATCCGTCAAGGTGCAATGTCGATTTGTATGCAAAGTTTTGCAGGGATCAGATGGCAATGGGGTACTTGGAAGTAAATCCTGCATCTATGCATTACTTGTAGGCTATTTTGTACGTAGTATTACATAGCTACAGTATTTGTATTACTGATACTTTTGTTAAGATAGCAGCCCCTTTTAAAGAACGTGGGAGCTGGTTTGTTTCTGGCATGTAGCCATGTACTGATGTACTTTTCACATCCATTGTACACAGCAAGTATGGTTGTAGTGTATCTCTGTTTGATCTATCTCATATTACTGGTTTCTTCATAGTTTTTTAAACATTTTACCTGTTGAAAATTGTATTTGCATTTTGCTGTTACTTACTATTACTATCTGTTATACGTTCTTTGTCCATGTACATGGAACAAGGAGATTGACTGATCATTAGTCAGGTGAGGTTAGCAACATACCAACCTAACAAATTCATGCATTTAAATTTCCATTCCATCTCAACATTGTACACTGTACCGTATACTCTGTGTCAGCTGATGTGCACAGATGCCCAACCCATCTGCCAAATAAATCCTCCCCTCCGAAAACACAAGCAGGAGCTGCCGAATGGGAGGGATCTACCTCTCACGAGACGATGCCTACCGTCTACTGGTTCCAGCAAGAACGCTTCTTCTGTTTTGGCGCGAACCTTGTCGGGTCGAATGATCCGTTGATCTCCCGCCAATTCTGTCAGGAGCAGAGGCACCAGCTGCACCGGCAGAAGCTGGGGCAGGCGCAGCAGCAGCTGCAGCTGCAGCTGCAACACCGCCACCAGCCGCAGCATGTAGCCCAGGAGCAATCGAACCAGCAGCATCCGCAGCAGCAGCACCCCGTGCTCCCCCGCCGCTCCGCCTCCGTCGTCATCTCCACGAACGCCGACGCCGGGGGCTCCAGCGGCGGCGGCGGCGCCGGCTGCTCGTACTCCTTCTGCAGCGGCTGGTACAGCGCCGTGCTCACGAGCTCCTTCTTCTTCGGCGACGTCGGTGCCAGTCTGCGGACCAAGAGGACACGGTTGATCAAGATTCAACAACGGCCATGGCCATGGACCATGACTGGTTGCGATACAGGCAGGGAGGAGGAGAAGGTTACATCGGGAAGGCGAAGGAGAAGTTGCTGGAGCTGCCGCCGGAGCCGCTCTCGTGCCGCCGGAACACGGTGGTTTTCTTGGCACCGTCGCTGGCGTGCGAGCCGGCGCTGCCCGGCGCCGGGAACTCCTTGGACTCGACGGCCGCGAGCTCCCCCGGCTCCGACCCCTCCGCGACGGACGGCAGCTTGGCGTCCGCCTCCGCGGCCGCCGCCGCCGCCGCCATGGCCTCGTCGTAGAAGAAGTCGAAGTGGGACCGGCTGCCGCCGGCGTACGGCCCGCCGGCGTCGCTGGCGCCCTGGATGCTGAAGAGCGACTCGTTGGACGTCATGCTCCACTCCACCTGCGACAGCGACGTCCTGGGCTGGAACACGGACGCCGGGATCCTCCCCGGGTCGAACTCGGCGGCGCCGCCCTCGGCCCGCGCCATCGCCTGGGCCTCCGGCGCCTCCGTGGGCCCCGCGGCGGCGCCGGCGCCGGCGCTGCCGTCCGACGAGAACGAGTCGCCCACGGCCGGAGGCGGCGGCTCCAGCCACGTCGCCCAGTCGTCTGGCTTGTCCTCCGCGCTGTGCACGGCGGGAGCGGCGGCCTTATTGTCCTCCGGCGGCGCCCGGTCGTCGTCGTCCGGTTTGTCCTCCGCGCCGTGCACGGCGGGAGCGGCGGCCTTATTGTCCTCCGGCGGCGCCCGGTCGTCGTCGTCCGGTTTGTCCTCCGCGCCGTGCACGGCGGGAGCGGCGGCCTTATTGTCCTCCGGCGGCGCCCGGTCGTCGTCGTCCGGTTTGTCCTCCGCGCCGTGCACGGCGGGAGCGGCGGCCTTATTGTCCTCCGGCGGCGCCCGGTCGTCGGAACGGGGCCGCGACGCGACGAGAGGGAGGGAAGGAAGGGCCGGGGCTGCACGCAGCCGCGGCAGCTAAGGACGGCACGCAGAGCCGTTTTGGCGGTTGGTGCCAGCGGCGCGAGGCCACGCTATTTTTGGTTGACTCGTGTCGTGTCGCTGCAAATCATTGCGCGTGCGCTACGAGCGCGGGGAAACCGCACAACGGCACGAGACGGAACCATCTTGGCTCGCATGGTAGGCTCCACATGTCGCCAAAACAGTTTCAGCAATGGCTCTTCCGTGGAGCAGCTTCTTCGATAGAGTTGGATTCATTTCTTAGGGTATTTCGCAAAACATTTTCTCCTACATATTTATGGATTGATGATTGAGTCAAATGTCCAATATATATCCCTATGTATTTGATTTGGTTGTACATACAAGTTTTAATATATTCCTTAACTTTATAATTAATTTGCACAGGAAAAGATGGAGATTAATAATGAGTATAATTGTACGTATGTAACCAATGATTTTTTCTCCCTTTTATTTCTGTCAGCGTCAAGAGAACTAGGGTCCCCTTTAGACGGAACAAAGAGGAGGAGGCCCAAGAAGAAGACCAAGGGCCTAGAAATGGAATAGAAGCACAAGGCCCAGGCCTTAGTTCCTGGTCAAGTGCCATGTTCGCTTGACTTATCAGTCACCGGCCAGTAGTGTTTTTCTCTCAACAAAAACCAGCATCAGCCACCAACCAGCTAGCAGTATTTTTCTCTCAGCAAAAACCAGCACCAGTCAGCCGAACAGGCCGAAGGCCCGTGAACGGCTAGAGTTTCCTTACAAGAGAAGGCGCCGCCGTCGAGGTGATGGCCCCACTGAGCATTGGCGTGGCCCACGGATGACGCACCTTCCTCGTGAAAACACCATGATTACAGGGGAGGTGTGTGTTCATGCAGCTCTGCCACCATCTAGTATAGGCTTCCCCGCCCAGGGCACATTACATCGCACGATCAGTGGCAAGAAAAGGGAGGCCCAGCCTATATGCCATTAGCTCTAACAGTGGACGAAGGAACGGGAACCTAGGAGGCCCGAGATGCCCTCAGCAGCTTGGGGCACACCTGGACCCGGGGTCATCCCGGGACAACAGAAACATGGTCCTCAAGGTATCACAGGATGTGACCCATGGCAAGGCCCGCATCCAAGGCGGCGCCCCCTAAAGAGCACCACGTTCACACTGAAGGCGGTAAATCCATCCCCACTAGAAGGAATGGCTATAAATAGAGAAGGCAAACAACATATAAAGGGATCGAATCCTAGCAATCTAGAATACACACTCCACACATACATGACGTAGGGTATTACGCTTCTCAGCAGCCTGAACCTGTCTAAATCTATCTGTCAATCTCCGCATCCTTCACTCGAACTCGAACTCTGCGTGTTACACCCCTGACCCAATGTCTAAATGAGGGTTACCTTTAACCCCTACCCGCGGTACTCACCCACCGTCAATTTTGCTTATTTCTCTACCTTATCCCTTTCTTTTCTGCCTTATCTTCTCCCGTCAGTTCCACACCCCGCGCTGTTCATTCTTCCCCGCGTCAAGGGTAGCATCGATCTTCCACACCTGGGACAAGGGAGGAACCACGCGGAGCCTGCTTTTTCGGCTCCGGCTCCGGAGCCAAATTTGTGAACAGGATTTCAGGGGCTTCGATCCTTCGATGATGGAGCTGTTTGCAGTGACTCAGTGTGACCATTTGGTATGGCTCCATGTGAAGCCGTCGAAGAAGCCCCTCGTAAAGCCCTACTAAATAGGGGCCAAATCGAGCCAAACCCTGAGAGTACCTCACATATAATGTTTTATATACCAACCGCATTATTAAGATGATAAAACAATTAGTAATTTGCAACATGAGTAGGATATATTAGGTAGGGATCCTCCCTACCATTCCCGTAAAAAGACAAAAGTAGGATATATGGGTGCATATGCACCCACCAGAATGTAAACCAATTACGATGAATCTAAACCATGAATATGCTCTGATCCATCCATTCATAAGTCACATGGACCCCTCTCCAATTCTCTACATAACTACAGTCAGACCAGTGTTGTTGTTGTTGGTTGCCAATGGCTAAACGGATGACGTAGGTGCAGACTAGCGACATAAAAGAGAGAGGACAATATTGACGAATCAAAGAGAAAAACAATCTCAAACCATAAATGAATAGAAAGCCAGTATGGCATGACCCTTTGGCTGCCAATGACTCAATGACAATCCCATTCTCTGGTCCACATCAAAACAGATGATTCACTGATCAATATGTGTTTAAATTTGTTAACATAATATTTATTTGTTATGACCTTATATGAATAATTTTCTCTATATTCTTAGTTAACTGCCGGTATTTTTTTTTGTACAAGTCACAACAATATTGTAGTTGTTGGTTGCCAATGACTAAGCGTGTGTTTGGTATGAGGGATGGGATGGGACGGTCCTCATTTCGTAGGTGTTTGGTTGTGAGATAAAAGTGGGAACGGAGTCATCCCGCAGGAGAATATTTGGCCGAGATGCGGGACGAGCCCGTCCGCCAAAATGAGTGGACAGGGGCGTCCCACTTCGCCTCCCGTCACATGCCGTCTCCCTCCATCGCGAACTGAGCACAAGCTGGAAGGCAGGACGGGTGGCGCACTCTGACGGTGAAGGGCGGCGCGGCCATGGCCTGCAGATCCGCGCGCACCCGGCTGTCGGAGGCCAGGCTCCGCCCACAGCACAGCCATCCCGGGCGGGGGACGAGGCAGGGAGCGGAGGAGGCTCGACGGGCAAGATGTACAACAGGGAGAATGGTGGCCGCGTGAGCTGATCCAACGGGCGGCGCGCGAGCTCCACTGGCAGGCAGCATGCAAGCTGCTCCGGCGGGCGGCAAGCGTGCTGCTCCGGGCGGGCGGCGGGCGGTGCACGAGCTCCTCCGGTGGGTGGGCGCGCTAGCTGCTCCGGTGGCGGCCGCGCGATCTCGTCTCCGACGGGCGGCGACGCAAGCTGTCGGGCAGGAGGTTTTACCGGCCGGTGGGGAGAGACTGGAGGAAGCCAGCGTGGGAGAGACGTGGAGAATGCTATATGCCGGCGGGGAAGAAGATAAAATGGAAAAAAGACAAAAAGAAAAGAAATGAATGGAGGATGACATGTAGGACCTTAAATGACATATGAAGCCCACAAAATCCTATAGCTAATGGTGTTAAAAACATCATCCATACCCTCATCTCAACCCTTGTATCAAACACTAGACAGAACCATCACGTCTCATTTCAACTAAACACTCGAAACCATCCCATCCCACAAAACTGGGACGGGACCATCCCATCCCACCTTGTCTCCGAACCAAATGTGCCAACTGCCAAGGCCAAGGTGCGGACTCGCAACATAGAGGGGAGAGGATAATAGAATAGAAGGCCGAACCAAAGAGAAAAACAATCTCAAACAATCAATAAATAGAAAGCCAGCATGGCGTGACCCTTTGACGGCCAATGGCTTAATGACAAGCCCATAACAAACAAACCAAACCGGAGATCAAAACATTCAAATAGATGATTTACTTGACCAGATGTTTTTTTAATTTGTTAATATAATATTTTTATGACCTTATATGAATCATAGTTTTTTTATCATATATTCAATAAATTAACTGAACATCTTGCGTTGACATAATAGATAAGATAACGTAGCAATACAACACTCTATAGTCCAAAATTACAAATTATACCTGTCAGGGTTTACTTGTTGATATAAAGCCGGTGTTTAACCGGTTCGCACCTGTTCAATGTCAATTTCCATGCCTCTTTATCATATTGTATCTATTGTTCAAAAACAAATTGTTCCCATAGCCAGTGCATCGGATATTTCTCCCACATGGGGTTGGGACTTGGGAGAACATGTGCAAAGAATCGAAAAGGAGATGTGTGGCTTTCCCGGTTCAGATTCTGTGCTTTGCCACTAGCTACCCTGAAGGGAACGAATCCAGCGTCCATACGAAACTAGCAAGAACATCACGAGCCACAAGATATATGTTTGCTGCAGAACTACAAAAACAGATTGCACACAAGAAAGAATGGAAAAAAATTCGTCCAGAGGAACGGGAAATCATACTAGAAAAGAGTACTGCAAGAATCAGCTCACTGTTCCAAAAAAAAAACATAATCTACCCATGTAAGATGCTAGCAGCATCGATTGATCATGCATTGCAGTTGCAGGTCCCTCATGCAGAGATTCACATCCTCAGATCACTACTCTCACAGTTCCATCCTCAACTACCTCAAGAACAGCATCTCCCTTTTCCTGATGATCCCTACCTAAGCCACTTGGCTCCCAAAAAAGATAACCTGGATGCAACACGTACTACAGCCTACTGTTAACGACGAATGAAACAGCTAAAAGAGAAGGCTAGATTAGAGACGATCGAGCAGTAGTCATTGATGGCCGGGGCACCGATCGACGTTGCACTGAGCGCGCCGGCGGCGGAGGGAGGGATGGATGGGAGGTCCTAGATGGACAGGTCCGGCCACCCCATGCTCCAGATGAGGCCCTCCGGCAGCGCCTGGGACACCTGCTGCTGATGCTGCCGCGGCGGCGGCGGCGGTGGAAGAGCAGCAGCGGCAGGAGGAGGAGAAGGAGCGAGAGACAGGCCCGGCGCGACGAGGAAGCCGGCGGAGAAGTGGGCGGCGACGTCGGGCGCGGGCGCGCCGGCCGCGGCGATCAGCGAGCTGAAGCTGCCGCCGAGGTCGAGCAGCCGCCGGTCGGGGTCGACGGCGGCGAGCGGCGAGGGCGCCATGGCCGGCGCCGGGTCCAGTAGCGGCGGCAGGCCCGGCAGAAGTAGCGCGGCTGGGAGAGGTTGTAGTTGTTGTAGTAGCAGAACTTGGTGTCGGTGGACTCGCAGCGCGGGCACGGGAGGCCCTCCGGCTCCCTCGCTCTCCCGCCGGTGCTCGCCGGCGCCGCCGCCACCACCAGCGCGCCGCCCTCCGCCGCCACCTGACCCGCCTCCATGTCAGCAGCGCAGGTAACCATCCACTCAACTCTCGCTCGCCCGCCTGCCTGTCCTAGCTACCCAAAGCTGAAAGCTTTCACTTGTTTGGTGCAAGAAGAAGTGGCTGGCGACAAGGAGAGGCGAGGCAATTTGTAGTGGAAGGGGAGGGGGAGGAAGAAGAAGACGACAAGGGTCAGGAGGCGGTGTTGCGGGGGTAGGGAGCCCGAGCGAGCAGGACAAGAAGGTCGCTCGCAGAGAGGTGTGTGTGGTGGGGACTGCGGGCACGGCAGGTGGCAGAGGAGGCAGGGAGGGTGAGTTTGAACAGGGGTTCCGTTGGAGTTGGGTGGGCTTCTATTCCGGGGAAACGGACAAGGCGGCGGCAGGGGGCAAAGGCCGCAGCTTTGTCTCCTGATGGGTTGCCCTGCCGCCCCGTCCGTTGCTGCCGGTGGCCATCAGGCCATGGCCACGGCTCCACCGGCACGGCCGCCCGGTGTGCTAGCTGTTTGCGCGGTGGATCAGTACAATGCAGTGCAGTGCCGTGCAGCTAGGCGGCGTGTTGGCGCTTGCTTGGCCGGCCTTGGTGTGAGACACGGACGGACGACGTGATCTCATCTCCGGTCAAAGAGAGAGAAAGCAGTGCCACTGTGCCAGTGAGGTGCATCTGCAGACAGAGCGATTCGGTTGCTGGGGTAGGGTAGGGTGGGGGCTCCAGCTTCTGCAGAGGGGCGACGCACGGCCTGAGCCGCCTGGGAACTGTACTGTTGCAGAGAGTACCACTACCCACCGCTGTCTGTCTGTTTGATTCGTGTTTTTTCTCTGAGCAACAGGCATCTCTCGGCTCAGCAATGGAGATCCATTTCCAAGACCCATTCCTTGATTTGGGTTATGTATAGTATATGGGTCCTAACCCAAAAACAAGTCATCTCCAACAGCTCCAACCCATCCATTCTAAAAAAAACTACGAACCCATCCTCTCCCCTCCGCCGCCGACTCCTCGCCGCGCCCCGCTCCCACCGCCGACTCCTCGCCGCCGCTGCTCGCCGTGCCCCGCGGGAGCTACCTAGCTGCAGCCCGTCGTGCCCCACCTCGCCGCGGCCGACATCCCGAGCTCGCCGCCGCCGAGCCC
>OAMR01000069.1:494793-515971 GCA_900205405.1 Echinochloa crus-galli
TTGTAGTCACACTCCCATCATGCATCCAATCTCCTCCGTCGCTAGAAGGTCTGGCTATGATCATCTGACGAAGAAGTAGTCCAATGAAAACCTTCACTCAATCGAATGTATATGTGTGGTAGTGTGAGAGTGATTCAGAAGTGCTAGTCAAGGAAAAGATATAGATGTGCTAAACATACCCTGACTAGGAGCTGTAGTGGTACCAAAGATGGAAGCTGCTGCCTGTGAAGCAAAGTCTCCGGGAGTAGGAGATGGAGCACTGGAGAACTGAAGTCCCGCCATGGAAGATGATGTACCATAAGCATAATACGAGGACGGAAGTGTACCAGCTCCATAGGTCGGTCCTGGGGGTGCAAATCCAAACGAGGACCCAAACAAGTCACCCTCTGAAGTAGGCATGTAAGTGTATGTCCCTGGAGCACCAACTGATGGAGGTGGAACCGGTGGTGGAGTCTGTGAGCTCGATGCAACATGTCCATATCCAAAGATGTCACCATACTCCTCAAAGTATCCCGCATTCATGTGATCGGTCATGATGTCTCTAAGCGGGGGTATCTCAGGTAGCTCAAGTGGAGGAGAGATGGGAGATGGAGGGTTGTCCGGACTCAACATGGCACGCATCTTTTTGAACTCATCACGAGTCTTCTTGCTATCAATCCTCTGCTGCCTAAGATCCACTCGGACATCCCTCTGACCTTTGCAAATCCCTGTGAACATGGAGATGAACCTTCTAATGGGAGATGTCTGCTGCCCTGGCTGTGCACTGCTGCCAGACCCAAACCTGGGTCTGCAGGGTGCTACTCAGGTATTCTAACCACTGGACCTAGAGCCGCTTGGGTTAAAAAGCTCGGCCCCTGGCCCCAGCTCTTTCGATGCATTGATCTGGTGTGGTAGTCCGTAATCAGGTCTTAGACTATCTCCAACAATGGAGACCCATTTCCAAGACCCATTCCTTGATTTGGGTTATGTATAGTATATGGGTCCTAACCCAAAAACAAGTCATCTCCAACAGCTCCAACCCATCCATTCAAAAAAAAAACTACGAACCCATCCTCTCCCCTCCGCCGCCGACTCCTCGCCGCGCCCCGCTCCCACCGCCGACTCCTCGCCGCCGCTGCTCGCCGTGCCCCGCGGGAGCTACCTAGCTGCAGCCCGTCGTGCCCCACCTCACCGCGGCCGACATCCCGAGCTCGCCGCCGCCGAGCCCTAGCCCGCCGCCGAACCCCGAGGCGGAGCCCTCCTCGTCGGCGACCTCCTCGTCCTCGGCGCCGGCCGGTGGCGGCCGCCGAGCCGCCGTAGAAGGACGCCGCGTAGCCGGCGGAGACCGCGCGGGGGCGGGAGCAGGCCGAGGGGAGGCACAGCGTTGTTGGCTGGAAAGCGCGGAACGGCGGGAGCGTTGGAAGGTTGGCGGCGGCAGAGGTGGAGAGGGGGAGCGCCATGGGTGGCGGCATTGGAGGGAGCCGAAGCCGAGAGAGCGGGAGGAGGCGCTGCTCGTGTCGTGTCCACTGGATAGAGAGCCGGTCGGAGACGGCGGCGGAGGCGGAGCGGGTGCGGCTCCCGGCGCGGTTGCAGCCAGCGAGGAGCGCGAGACGAGAATGGGTCGAGGAGAGAGAGACGCATTGTTGGGTCGTGAGGAGTCTGGTACCCATTTTGGGTCTCCGGTTTGGGTCATCTGTTGGAGGCGTTTTTGTGACCTAAAAGCAGTGTATACTACCTAAAATGGGTTTGGGTCGCAGGATGGGTTCTTTGTTGGAGATAGCCTGAGGGTTCTTTCGCGACCCGCGATCGATGGGGATGTGATCTGCTCTGCACTCTCTCTGTTCTGGTCTGAACGATGCTGTTCAGCAGCTGGACTGGGAGGACATGGATGGAGCGGTGCGGTGCGGTGGGCAACCCGGAGCCGCAACCGTGACGACGAGGTGAGGTGCCTGTGTTCTTGAACGGAGTGAACTTTTCTGTCCAAGTGCAGCTAGACTGAACAGCCACTGTCCAAGTGACGAATCAGCCAGTCGTGAACGGCTGCGCGGCACTGCGGTCGTTTGAGATCCTTGGCTTGCAGCAGTTGTTGCCCGATCACCTCAGAGCCGGTAGGGAAGGGAAGGGAAGGGAGGGTCGTCGTCCTCGCGTCCGGTTGCCCGGTCGGCATCGCCGTAGTCACGTCTGTCGGGTCGATCATGTCAGTCGATCAGATCGATCGATCAGTCTCAGACGGGTCTTATTTCTCAGTTGATCGTTTGGCAGGCAACTCATGTATCGATCCTGTGGGCTGTCGAGGCTCGCGGGTAAAGGGATCTGGTAGTTTTCCTCTAACAGCGTGTTGAATTACTTGGATGGACGACTCGAGAGGAGGGAGGGTTAGGTTAGCGTGTTGAATTACTTGAATCACACCGTGCATGCCTCTGCAACTGCAAGCTTGTGTCGACGATCGAGTATACGTACGTCCCATGCCGTAACAGCTGGTCATGGCAACTCTGTTGAATTGTGAGTTGTGAAAGTTCGTCGTGGCTTTGCTTGCTGCTGAACGCCACACGGTAGCAGGTGCAGGGATAAATTAAACAAACGTTCAGGTTCAGCGCGGCCGCCCTGTAGGAAGGAATTTCATTCGTTGAGCGCCCAGTCACTGATGCCAATCTTCTCACACGTACAGTGTGCATTATCGCCCATCGGTCTCCATTTCGATCTCTTTCTCCCCGCACGACCAGCAGAGACGTCTACTCCATTTCTCTTTCTCTCCAAATGATGAGAGATAATTTTTAAAAGAAAATGATTCAAGAGTACGTACATACTCCGTATATAGATGCTCATCCAGCTGGTGCCGGAGTGCTTGCTTGTACTAGTAGTAACAGGTACATACTAGCCGATAGGCGTATGACGCTGCGGGTGTCAGAAGGGCCAAAGCGCACCACGGCCCGGCGCGGTGAGGTTATCCGCAGTGGGAGACGGTAAGAAGGAACGCTACAGTACAGGAGACGGCGGCGGAGGAAAAATGCTCTGCAGCGGCCTACTGCACGCCGAACGCCAAGCCCCGGACGCGCTCCGTATACGCCATTCCTGGCGCATGTAGCGCGCGTACGGGAGAGGCCACCGTGGCGCCGGGCCCGCGCGCCCAACCGCTCCCGCGGCCGGGGCCGCCCGCCACCCGCCCTCTGGCTCTCCCCATCCACCCGCCGCGCCACGGTCGCGCGCGCGGGGCCACGTCGAGGAAGCCGGCGCAGTGGAGGCGGCGGCGGCCGTGCCGAGGAAGCCAACGCCATCGGTGGAGGCTGCAGCCCGCCGCCCGCGCGGAGCCCGCTGCCGCCGCCCGCCGCCGGCCTGCCCCCGCACCAGCCCCGCCACGCCACCATGGCCACGCCGAGGAAGACGTTCGGCCCGCAGCTGCTCCGCCGCGCCCACCGTGCCGCCGCGCTCCCCGCGCCCCCTGCCGCGGCCGCCTGCCCATCATCTCGAGGCTGATGGCCGCTGCCCCGCGAGGCTGGGCCGCCGTGCGTGCGCGGGCGCCGCGCCGCCTGGCCGCCTCGTGGCCGCCTGGGCCTGCTCTTCTTCTTGTTTGGCGGTCGCGGGGAGCTCCGCCGCCGCCAGTCAGAGCTCAAGGGGGCGGCGGAGGAGAGGGGGAAGCCGACCCCGCTGCTGCCCCAGGCCCGCACAGGCCGGCCGCCGCTGCACGGCGCTCGCCCTGGCCGTTGCTGGCCCACGGAGAGGGCAGAGCAGAGCAGAGGTTGGGGGGAGAAAGCAGAGCAAGAGACGGGGAGGAAAGGGACCGGTGGAGAGAGAGGGGGGAGGGGGTAAAAAATTATATAACGTGGACCCCATGAGTTAGTAGTTGGTATAGGGAATGAAATTTAGACTATGACGAGTGCGGAGAAACATGTACTGTAAAATCTTGATGAGGATGGAATATTGTCTTTAGAGTATAAGTTTTGAATATGACGAGTGCGGATAGCCTTAGCACAGAACCGGCCGGTGAGGAGCATGCTGCATGCGTCACTTGCGTTCTCATTTCCTCCCCTTTCCTCACAAGTTGACCGGTGCGGCAAGAGACAAAACCCAGGAACTCTGCTATGCACTCGAATCTTCCCCGGCTTCCCGCTCTCGCCCGAGCTGAAGATAACTGCACATTGCAGCGCAGATGAAATGCTTAATTAGTGTCATGCCGTCCTTGTACCGGTGGGGGACACTGGTGGACCCATGCCCTATAATTTTAGTTTCTCCCGGACGAGTTGCTGTTAGGCAGTCTCAGTAGAGGTTTTAGGAGAGTTTCACGATATTTAATGTGCTGATGTGGCAGAGGAGAGAGTGGAGAGTTTTATGAGATGTGAGAGAAGTTTCATCATCATGAAACTCATCTGACACAGTTACCTAGTTTCTGATCTAGGTAACTGTGCGATGAAACGCTGCACTGAGACTGACCTTAGGATTCATGAACTCATCGGCGTGCGGTGTGTTTAGTTCTAAAAAGAGGTAGCGAAAGTTTGGTGAAAATGTCACATCCGACACTGTAACGCACTGCAGCACTTTTCGTTTGTTTATGGTAAACATTGTCCTACCATGACCTAAGTAGGCTCAAAAGATTCGTCTCGTCGTGTACATTAAAACCATGTAATTAGTTTTTTTATTTACTCACGTTTAGTGTTCCATGCACGAGGAGAGAGATTTGATGTGATAGGTGGATAGTGAAGTTTGGAGAGAGAATTTTGGAAAGTTTGATGATGTGACCTGAAACTGAACACAACCATCGTCTCATGTCAAAAAATTTGAATTATGATGATTTTTGTTTTCTTTCTTCCAAACGGTAGAGCCTGCTCACCGATTGCTACGCCGCGCCACTTTTTTACGTGTGGAAGAGGACCTGACAGGGGGAGAAAGCAGGAGGGAGGGAGGGGACCGGTGGAGAGAGAGGGGGGAAGGGTGGGGGTAAAAAATTATATAACGTGGACCATGAGTTGGTAGTTGGTATAAAGAATGAAGTTTGGAGTATAACGAGTACAGAGAAACCTGTGCTGTACTGTAAAATCTTGACGACGAGGACGAAATATTCCCTTTAAAGTATATGTTTCGAGTATGATGAGTGCCAATAGTATGGGTCACCGCTAGCTGCATGGCAGACCGGTGCGGCCAGTTTATTTGTCTCTACGCGCCACTCCCTAGTCCGGCCGGCCCACCGCTCATCCGGCCTCCTCCTCCTGGCTAAACTGCAGTGCAGTGCAGTGCCGCCGGCAGAGGAGGCCAAGCCTGCCCCGGCGCCCAGTGGATGGGCGTGCAGCAAAAGCGGCCACCGCCAGGGCAGCAGGTTGATCGATCACACACATGGGTCCATGGCCGACTTGCATTCGATCGAGCTTGCAGTTGAGCCTAGTGCGCGCCCTCGAGTTGATGGAGGCGGCATGGAGCCACTCTCATCCGTAGTAAATAAGCGATTCACTAGTTACTAGTAGTACTGTAATTGAGATGGTGGCGTACATTATTAACTGCCTTAATTCTTCCGTGAATGCATGGCTTAGAGCAACTCCAGTGGATCGATTAAAAATGAGCCTCTATATTGTAGTTTGAGGGCTAGTTTTAAAAATTTAGAGGACCAAATTACATATGTACTCCAACCCAACTGACTAAATAGGAACTCTATCTATCTGACCGGTGGGCCACCTATCTCCCGACTCCCGTCTCTCTCCCGACCGGCTCGCCGCGCCCCGACGCCCCCGCGCCGCCGGCCCTTCTCCCCGGCGCGCCGCCAGCCCTCCTCCCCGGCGCGCCGCCGCCTCTTCTCCCCTCCTCCCTTCGCATCTTCTTCCTCCCTTCGCTCGCTCGCTCGCCACCGCCGGCCCTGGCCAAGAACCGCGCGGAGCAGGGGCAGCGCGGCTGGGAGCCAGCGGAGGGGGAGGAGGGGGAGGAGGGGCAGGGGTCGAAGAAGGCAGCAGGGTCCGTGTCCAGTGGAAGCTCCGCGGCGCCGCAGACGCCGAGCGTGTCGCGGCGGAAGGCCTCGTCCATGGCGCCGTCGTCGGGCTTGGTGAGGCGGTCCCGGAAGGCGACGCAGTGCGGGCCAATGACGGTGTGGTGCCCGTCCTCGCCGTCCACCAAGCCGTCGCTGCTCCTCCGCTGCTCCGCCGAGGCCAGGGACGCCGTCGGGAGGGTCTCGTCATGACCAGCGGCGTCGCGGCCACGACGGGGAAGATGAGGGCGATGGCGGAGGGGGAGGAGCGGACCATGGAGGAGGCGCTGCTCCCCAAGACCTCACTGTCGAGCGAGAAGAAGAGCATCGCCGCCGCCGTTCTTGGCGTCCTCGCGGAGCCGCCGCGGCGTCGGCGGCGCGGGGAGGCGAGGGCGGAGGACGACAACAGGATGCGCAAGGCGGAGGCCATCGCCGCGGCCGCGGGGGCGTCCTCGGCCGGTGGCGGCAGCGACACGGTGCTGGACGACGCTGATGCCGACGACGGCGGAGCATCGACGCTGGGGACGAGGACGGCGGCACCGCTGGGGCCGCCGCGGCGCCAAAGAGCACGGCGGTGAGAGCCGGGACGGAGCGCCGGGCCTCGACGGAGAGGAGCGTCTCGATGGCGGCGCCGACGGGGAGGAGGCGGAGGCGCGAGGGGGAGCCGGAGCCGAGAGGGCGGCCCGGCGGGGAGAGGAGGATAGAGAGAAGAGAGAGAGGAGAGAGAGGGGGATAGAGGGCCCCCAGATTTGTGGGGTTTGCCTCAAAATTTGGTGGCCTACTAATTTTAGTCACTAGACTAGTTATCCCATTGGAGGGGGCTTTTTGGCCCAGAGTGACTAAAAGAAGGGATAGAGGCCCATTTAATCATCCGGCTGGAGATGCTCTTACATCATCATCATCGTCATCATCGTGGTGGTGCACAGCAGACCGCTCACCGGAGCACCGGGCGGCCGGCGCGCCCGTCGATCGGTCTGACGATGCGCGACGCGCTGTCTGCGTCTGTGTCTGGCCGGTCTGGATGGGACGCCGCCGGCGACGGGAACGTCCCATCGTGCCGGGGCCTGGTTTCGCCGTTTCGGTTCGGGCGTTGTTGTTCCATGGCGGTGTTTTGTTGATGTGAAAAGGTGAAAAGTAAAGTGAAAAAGTCACATCGGACACTGTAGCACTTTTCGTTTGTTTGTGGTAAACATTGTCCTACCATGACCTAACTAGGCTTAAAAGATTCGTCTCGTCGTGTACATCAAAACCATGCAACTAGTTTTTTTATTTACCCACGTTTAGTACTCCATGTATGAGGAGAGAGATTTGATGTGATAAGTGAATAGTGGAGTTTGGAGAGAGAATTTTTGAAAGTTTGATGATTTGACGGGAAGCCCGTGTCGCGCGCCGTCGCCGTCGATGGGGATCCAACTCCGAGTCCGCCGCCTCCGACTCGACGGGGACTGACGGGAGGCAAGCACAAGGCCGACCGACAGGATGGACTGATGGACGTGGACGGACGGTTAGATTAGACACACGCGCCGCGCGCATCGCATCGTATCGGATGTTTCGGCTCGCCTGTCGTCATGCCGTCTCATCCGCTTCTGGAGCTACGGTCCTCGCGTAGTGTACGCCTACTACTGTACTCCGTATCTGCTATTACCATTAATTAATTCCTACAGAAAATCACACTGCGTGCTGCTGCTGTACTGTACTGTACCATTCGTTCCGGTTTGTTCTTGCGTGCTGCAGAGACCAGCGCTCAGCTTGACTAGCAGCGGAATTTTGTCTGGGCTAGAGAGAGAGGGAGGGAGAAGAAGAAGGAAGGCCCATCATCGGAGTATATGGGCCTCTGGGCTTCTAATTGTTTCTGGGCTGGCGAAATGCACCACCATCGTAACATTACAGCTGGCCGTGGCCGATTATTGACTAGACATTTTTTTTTCTTCTATCATACGAGCAGCTCGCTGTCGCTACCACCTACCTGCTCCCACTACGAGGCTACTAGTCCACTCACGTTTGCAGCGATGAACTGAAGCTTCGTCCTCGCTCCATCGGCAAGTACGTGGTGCTGAGGCGCGTCAGCAGCACACAGCTCGGCCGGCACAGATATCCAGCTCAGCGCTCGAGGGAGCACATATCGATATCCAGCCCGCGCCGGGACAGCGACCGGCCGGAGCACCCGCTCGTGCCCGTGCGTTTGACAATGCATGCACTCAGGTGTTGTCGTCTGCTGTAGCTCTCGATCTGGACTCATTCAATTCATTCATGGTCACCAAGAGTTGGGCATGCAGACCGGCGGATATGCATGGAGCGACCTGAGACATTGCTGCCTCCTCCTGCTCGATCTGACCCGGCCATTGGCAGCACAAGTCACCGGCTCACTGTACTGTGCGGGCGCGCGCAGCGCATGGACCGCCGGTTAGGCAAGGACGGCACGCGGCACGACCGGCCGGGAGCACGCACACGCACCGGCCGGCGGCGCCGACGCGTTCCTTTCAGCTCGCCGGCCGGAAGCCGGCGGCGCTCGTTGGTCTCGTTGTTCCTGCGGCGCGTGCACGCGGGGGAAATTTCCAGAGTCTCCTGATGGCCCTCCATGGTCAGGTCAGGTCGGCCTCCATCGAGCTGGGAATGAAGAGCTTCCCTACCCTTCCCTGGTCGCGCCGCCATCGGTCGCGACCTGCTCGATCTCCCAGTCTCTACCACCCGCGCGGTCGCTGTTGCGAGCGCTAATTAAATTCATGTTGAAAAAAGGCGGCGACTTTCGGCCACGGGGCCGACGAAAACGCTGTCCTCTTGCCGGGGAAAGAGCCGGACACAATTTGGATCGACGCCGACTTGGCATATATCGCCGACTAAGACTGCGTGAAGCGTTTGATTTGGATTACCTTACCGCGCGCGTCTATCTGTTTTCTGTTGTCGATCGATATATCGAGGTCAAAAGGACGGATGGATTGTACATCTTCGTGGCCTCAGCTCGTTTTCCCACACAAAATTGCAGCTAGCTTGCTTCTCCATCAACCATGCATGCCGTTTACTACCGGACTGTCGGGCCGGGGGTTTGACTGACTGCAATGAAATTTGCAATGTCAGGGTCATGGTTTCATGGTGCTCTTTTCTTCTTTCTCAAGCTCTCCGCCGGTCTCTGGCCTGCACACGCGCGCGCGACACGAATGGCTTTGGCGCCAACAGTGTCAGCTACCACGGATACACCTGCTTGCCTTTTGGCAAACCTAACCTCCTCATCACTGCGTGTCTACACTCTACAAGTTGGCTCCTTTTCGGTAGCTGTTCTGTTGCGTTGCGTTGCAGGCAAAGCGCGGGCGACACATTGCCCGGTGGTCTGGTCGGTCTCTCTCTGCGTATTCTGCTTATACGTATTTGTCCGCGACTTTACCGGCACCTAACCGATCGTTTGAAATCTCGTAAAATATGAAGGCGATGAGATTGCATATGGCCGGTAGAGCTTCCGATCAGGATTTGATTCTGGATTGCGCAAGTCGATCCAGCGGGGGCTTCCACCAAACGGATATGTCGTGTTTGATTTGATTCCAATTCTGAGGCAGCAGATGTGCTCTGCGGGAATAACAGCGGAATTGATGTCTGATCCCGGGCAAATCCACGTCCTCGCCATCGACCCAAAATATCTCACAAAAAAGCGGCCTTCGATCTCCTTCAGATAAACAAATACCGGAGACTATGCTTAAGTACATACGATTAGCTAGCTCAGTTAAGGGATAGATTATGATCTGAATAAAGCGGCTGAGCCTTGGCTTCAGACTAATTTGGTTGCTAATTATGCATTGACGATGACGTACATTTTCTAGTTGGATGTAATCAAAGACCAAATGCATGGAAAAATTGATGTCTGGTCCTGCTCAAATCCACGCCCTTCGATCACAGTCCAAAACACATAAAACAAAATATCCGCCAAAAAGATCCTCCAAATAAACAATTATGCAAGACCATGGTTAGCTCAAGGCTCAATTAAGGACTCAAAAAAGAGGCTAAACCTGTTTTCACACTCATTCCAGAGTTGGTAATTTTACTTTAACATTCTAGTGTTGTTTTGATAAAAGACGACAATGCGTGCATGCGGTTTTAAATAAAATGAATGAAACAAAACTGTTTTAAATAACAACGTGAACGGAACAAAATTACTACTGTTTTTTAAGTCATTGGATAGTCCAACCTGTATCTTCTTTTCTATTTGTTTCTTGGAAACTATAATAGTCCAACTGGTATGGTATGGCACATCATTTGGTTCTTTCTAGCTGCCGGTGGATAGCGTATTTAATAGCTCCATTTCAATTCTGTTGGTTTGAAATACAAGCATAACCATTACCAGATAGTTACTGCACTATGTGGTAGCAATTAAAACTTGGTAAAAAATCACCCTTTTGGTGCTTCCACAGACCTGATTTAGCTAGCTCAATCAGGGGATAGATTCAGAACAACGGCTTCCTTGATTTCAGATTCATTATGTTGTTTATTATGCATTGATGTTTCTAGTTTGATCTAATTAAAGACCAATACATGAAAGAGTTGATGTCTGATCCTGAGGTAATCCACGACCTTCACGATCCAGATTTTTTTTCAAAAAAAAATACTATCTGCCCAAACTAGAGGGGTGCTGTCCATCTCCTCCAAATAAACAAAGATTCAAGATCATGGCTAATGTTAGCAAAATTAAGGACTTCTAAAAGAGGCTAAGCTTGTTTTCACACTAATTGTGGGGCTGGTAATTTTACATTCAGAATTTAAATTTCGGTCTAATGAAAGACCAATGCATTCATGCAGTTTTAAACAACAGCATGAATAATGAAACAAAACTTAGTCATTTCATAGTCCAACCTGTATTTTCTTTCTTGGAAACCATAACGGTCCAACTGGTATGGCACATCATTTGGCTCTTGCTAGCTGTCGGTGGAGATATAGCGTATATAATAACTATCTCCATTTTCAATTATGCTGGTTTGAAATACAAGTGTAACCATTCCTGGATACAATATGGTGGCAATGCCAACTTGGTCAAAATTTGCCCTTTTGGTGCTTCCACGGCCGTGTGATGCTGATGTTGACGTTGCTGATGTAGGGATTAGCGCTAAAAGCCTTATCGTTCGCTCCTAAACGCTTTTCAAGCAAGCGACGTGGAATTAGAAATTTAGAATTGTGTGCTCGCCCCAAAACCGTTGAACGGCTTCCGTGGTTTTTCCCACTGCTTTCCGCAAAGCTGATTGGCAAAACCACACACATCGTCATCGTCAATTCCAGCGGCTATGGTTTGCTGCATTTCAGGCGCTTACGCAGCAGCAGCATAAGCAAAGTTGGGCATCGCAACAAGCTGTTCCCTTTCCACTTCGTCGCTAATTGAATTTATTGCGAACAAAGCAAGATTTCTCCCAAGTTGTTACTGAGCAATCGTTTTTAAATTCACCTAACAATATAGCACACTGGAAATCATTAATCTTGCAAAACCGAAACTAGCGTTGTACACATAGTTTTGCAAACCTTGAAAAGCCGTACTTGTTTTATGCAGCGCTGATTATTCCAGTTTAAGAAAGAACTCGTAGGTCGGAAATTAATGGCACACAGATCAGACAAGTGGTCTTCCCTTAATCTAAAAAAAGTGGTCTTCCAATGTTATGATCCGCGTATCCGATGACCTCGGTATCATAGTGCCTTCGTGGATCATGAGGTGTGTATAATGAAATGTCCCGGTTTTGCGATCGGTGAGCAGAGGCTGTCACATAGTGGGTTGTTCTTAATCCTGGTGATGGCTGGCATCTGAAAAGGGAAGCGCCATTTCTTTATCGGTGTTCAGATTTGGGGGCAACCTCCGGGGACAAGTCGTCCATGGTTAGAGGGTCGATCACTCTTGTTTAATCGCTGGCCTCTCTCGAGGTCAAACACGTCGACTAACTAGCTGCTTAATTGTCCTAATCAAACGCCGGCAAGTCCATGATGATCCGCTGTCACCAGGCCGACTCTCACACGCACATGATCGATTTTACTCCCTGAACTGAACATCGCTCACACGCAAATGGTATACATTATCAGAACAGCGAAGCTTTCACGATTCAGGCTAGACATGGTAACAGGAGTACAGGACAGAGAGCGAGATCCTTTGAAACGCATGGACTGACCTGTAAGGACACATGGTAACAGGAGTACAGGACAGAGAAGAAAAATAAAGGTGATCCTGTAAGGACATTCCCGGACATGTTGTGCTGTGATCCTGTAAGAAAAGGCTCAGCTTGCTCAGCTCAGCTAGTCTGTTGAGCTCGATCGATCTCTCCGACTCTAGCTCCCTTGGAATGGCTGCTAGCTGACATGCCCTGATGAGACACCGGCAAATATTCCCCTGGGGATTTGGCTGGCGCGAAACCACCAGCAACGCCATCGCCATCGACGACGGCGTGCACAGGGCCATGAGCTCCGTTCGCGTCCGGGATTAAACAAAACGCTACGAGATAAGGCGCCTATCTGTCCGCACGATCGATCGACCAAACTGCTCTGTGCTAGCACTAGCAGCTGCTGAAGTTGCATGTCAGCATGAGCATGGCTGCATCTGCCGGCGGAAGGCGACAGCTCAAGCTGCTCTCGGCCGGCCGGCGCCGCGGGATTCAGCCGGGGAACAGCTGGACTCTGCCGTGCATATTCCGTAGCAGGATAGATCAGTTCAGTAATCAGTACCGTACCTCCCACTGATGCAGCTCGAGCTACCTCACACGCTTGCAGTGGACAGGAAGGGGAAAAGGCTAGGGAGACACGGCTCAATCATTGACTCAGAGAAAAATTAGTGAGCTTGAGTAGGTTGAGCTTAGGCTAAAGTCCCCGGCCCCTGCTTTATTTTATCATTTGATTCATAGCTGACAGTCTGGGTGGTCCGGTCACCTCTGCTGCTCTCAAGCGACCTCCTCCCCTCTGCATCTTTTTGACATTTTTTGGTGGTTTCACACACGTATATATACAAGTGCCTCTATATATACCACCCCCTCACACTTGGGGATCATCACCAAAGTGCCTGCCCAGTCCTCCCCTGCCTTGTCTGCTCATTTCTTGAGCTGCCACTGTAGGCTGCACTGCATATTCATTTCATTTTGCAAGTAAGCACCATCACATCAGAGACTAGCTCTTCTTAATTGCACTAGCATCACTTGTGTGAGCCAGCTAGCCGGCCAGGTGCAAGCTAAGTGCAAAGGCCATGGGTGGCAAGCTGTTGCTCGATGCCAGCCACGAAGAGGCGCCGGCGGCGCCGCCCCTGTCGAAGGTGGCGACCTCGGCCCTCCACGGCGAGGACTCGCCGTACTTCGCCGGGTGGAAAGCCTACGACGAGAACCCCTACGACGCCGCCTCCAACCCCGGCGGCGTCATACAGATGGGCCTCGCCGAGAACCAGGTCTCCTTCGACATCCTCGAGGGGTACCTCCGTGACCACCCGGAGGCCGCGGGCTGGGGCGGCGCCGCCGCCGGCTCCGGCGTCGCCAGCTTCAGGGACAACGCGCTGTTCCAGGACTACCACGGCCTCAAGGCCTTCAGGAAGGTACAGTGCTCTGCTCTGCTCTGCTCAGCTCTGCTTGCCTTCGCTGTATATGGACAAGTGCAGTGTACTGACGACGGCGGCGTCATTTTGCTTGCAGGCGATGGCCAGCTTCATGGAGAAGATACGTGGCGGCAAGGCGAGGTTTGACCCCGACCGCATCGTGCTCACCGCCGGCGCGACGGCGGCTAACGAGCTGCTCACCTTCATCCTCGCCAACCCCGGCGACGCCCTGCTCATCCCTACCCCTTACTACCCTGGGTAAGTAAAACAAAAGCATCAAGCAGCACGCTGCATGCATGCACAGTAGTGTTACTGTTACACTGACACAGTGCTATACACTACACTTACGACTTACGAGCAGAGCTCTTGATCTGACATGGCGGCTGTTCTTGATCGATTTGCAGCTTCGACAGAGACCTGAGGTGGAGGACGGGTGTGAACATCGTGCCGGTGCACTGCGACAGCGCCAATGGCTTCCAGGTCACCGCCGGCGCGCTCGAGGCGGCGCACGCCGCCGCCGAGGCCGCCGGGATGCGCGTCCGCGCCGTCCTGCTCACCAACCCGTCGAACCCGCTCGGCACCACCGTGAAGCGCTCGGCGCTCGAGGACGTGCTCGACTTCGTGGCGAGGAAGAACATCCACCTCATCTCCGACGAGATCTACTCGGGCTCCGTCTTCGCCGCGCCGGACCTCGTCAGCGTGGCGGAGCTCGTCGAGTCCCGCTCCGCCGCCGTCGCGGGGCGCGTGCACATCGTGTACAGCCTGTCAAAGGACCTGGGCCTCCCGGGGTTCCGTGTCGGCGTGGTGTACTCGTACAACGACGACGTGGTCACCACGGCGCGGCGCATGTCCAGCTTCACGCTCGTGTCGTCGCAGACGCAGAAGACGCTCGCCGCCATGCTCTCCGACGAGGCGTTCGCCGGCAAGTACATCCGCACAAACCGGGAGCGCCTCCGGGCGCGGCACGACCACGTCGTCGCCGGGCTGGCGCGCGCCGGCGTGCCGTGCCTGCGCGGCAATGCCGGGCTGTTCGTGTGGATGGACATGCGGCGGCTGCTCGGCGAGGCGACCGTCGCCGGCGAGCTCAGGCTGTGGGGCCGGATGCTGCGCGAGGTGAAGCTCAACATCTCGCCGGGCTCGTCGTGCCATTGCTCCGAGCCTGGATGGTTCAGGGTGTGCTTCGCCAACATGAGCTTGGACACGCTGGATGTTGCACTCGCGAGGATGAGCAGATTCATGGACAGGTGGAACAAGGAAAGAAAAATGTCAACGCAGCAAGAACAGCATTATTAGAGAAGTCAAGAAGTGATTTTTCGAGGGTAAATAATACTACCTTGGGTATAGTCAAATAATAGAGTAATTAATCAGAGGGATTATATTGATGATCCCAATTCTTTTTACATTTTTCTATTGACGATGTTAACATCAATTTTGTAACAATAATCCTCTCTCAAATAGAGGGATCTCGACAGATGCATAAGAATCCTTCTTATTAGCTGAGTGAAAGCTACTCATCTTTACCTCAGTTGTGGAAAACTCTGAAAAGAAAAACATTTTCTTCCATGTCAACCTATTCATCTTGTAAACCATGATATTGGACGGAGATGTAGTGCGACATTTTTTTTTGAAAAAAAGGAAAAAAATGAGCAAGTAAAAGTGAGAAGAAGAAAAAACGTTGCAAGTCCCTGACTAGCGGACGCAATGTTGATTAAAGAAAAGGAAATCAAGCTCCAAATGTCAACCTTCCTTAAGTCGGTAAGATTGTCAACCACCTAAATAAGGGAACACATATCCAGGATAATAAATTTTATTTAGCTGAGCTCATCTCTTGGATGTAACTTGGGGAGATGCACAACAGTCAATTCCTGTGCCTGCCTCGTAGTGCATCTGGCAATGATGATATTTGTACTTGTACCAGCTGGCTACTTGCAATACACCATGGGCCATGGGCCCTGTTTAGTTCCCTCCAAAAACTAAAAACTCTCTCTCCAAACTTTACTATTCATCTATCACGTCAAATCACATCAAATCTCTCTCCTCATGCATGGAACACTAAACGTGGATAAATAAAAAAACTAAGTACATGGTTTTGATGTACACGACGAGACGAATCTTTTAAGCCTAGTTAGGTCATGGTAGGACAATAATTACCACAAACAAACAAAAAATGTTACAGTACGTTACAGTGTTCGATGTGACATTTTCGCCAAACTTTACTTTCACTTTTTTGGAACTAAACGGGGCCCATGTAATCTGAGGATATAATGTTATGAATATGGTATGGGTGATCGCCATGTCCTCGTTGTAATTCCCCCACGTTACACCTTCCCGCTCTCCCATTTTGTCACGTAGACGACAGCGGTGGTGGGTCGGTGAGGGATGTTGTTACCCTAACCTAAACCAGTGTCATCTTCTTCCAAAGAAGAATTGAATGGGATAGAGTTTAAACCAGTGTCATCTTCTTCCAAAGAAGATTTGAATAGGTTAGAGTTAATATCTTTTAGATTAGGGCACTTCAACTATTCACTTAAATTTAAACCACCCCGGAATTTAAACTTTTGATTACTTTCACCATGAGGACATTTATATAGATTTGAAGGAAGCAATACCAGGAACAAATTTTATTACTAATTGTCGTAGTTGCATCAAGCGTGCAGTTGAGAGGACAAACTTTCTTCTAAAAAAGGAAAAAAAAATAAAAATCATCACAAAAACGGCATTTTCGCTAGCTAACGCTTGCCATATAGTAGCCTCTGAGAGAGCACTTCAGTTGGACGACACACAGCACATACACATCAGATCTGTGCACATCATGCCATGTACTGTACTATCTCCATATCGAAATATTTATCGTTATTGACTTTTTATCACGATGTCTGACCATTCGTCTTAGTCAAAAAAATATGCAAGTAATATTTATTTTAATTATAACTTACTTTATCATGAAAGATAATTTTTTAATAAAACAACTGGTCAAATCAGTGGCAAATATTTCAGTACCGAGGGAGTAATTATTCGACCGGCATATTTTTTTAACATAGAATTCATCGGTATATTATTTTCTATGCAACATAAAATTCACCGATATATTATAACTTTTTTTGAGTCACCGATATATTATATTTTTTATCCAACATAAAATTCACCGGCGTGTTTCCGCGGGTGACCTGTGTTGTTTGGAGTGGCCGAGGAGCGAGCGAGACAGGGAATGCTCCGAAGGCCGGGCGGTTGGACGAACGGCGGGCAAGCTACTGGAGCTTTTGAGCTGGAGACGAGTGCGGCACGGGAACCGAGAGATCCCCCGGTCCAGCCACACGGCGGCACCAAATATTCCCACTGCGCCCTCCGGCTGGGAGACGCCCAAGCCCATTGGGCAGCAGCGCATCGGCAAAGCCTCCCTGCCCCCTTGCTGCGTGCGCGCGGCGTCGCGTTCCTCCGTTGGTTTCCTTCCGTTCTCGATCGGCAGCTCCACGTCCCAAACGGCGAGTCCAGGGCGATTACATTTGGAGATCCTGCTGCCGAAACCACGGGCAAAGCTAAGGATGGTTGGGCACGGAGGTTGCCGCCGTGCTAATTAATCAACTCGATCTGTCTAATTGTCTGTAGCATGACCTCGCAGCGCAAACAAGTAAGTACTTGGCTCTTTCAAAATGAGACAGGCCTAGGTGATGAGGGCGCCCGGCAGAAGCTTGGACAAAATTCAGCACGGCTGCTGCTGGGTCGCGGGGATGCCCGGATCGGATGGACTGGTCCCGGCCGGGCTTGCTAGCTGCCGCTGCCGTGCCGGTGCCAGCTCCTGCCGGGAGCCGAACACTTGGCTCTTCTGGAGCGGCAGGCCGGGGCTGAACCTCTCAAGTGCCACTTCGCTTGCAGTAGGACCTTGCCACTTGCAGGCTGCCGCTACATATATTTGCATGATGCGGCACGTACGCGTGGTACGTGACAGACAGAAATATGCGAGCAGAGCAGCACATGTGCTCGATCGATGCGCGACGAGAATCGAAGCACTTTAGTCGTTTTCCGGCTTGGAAGGATCTTAGCTTCAGCTTCTCGCGAGCCCCGGCCTTTTCGATCTCGGCTGCCGAAAAGGATCTGCATGCACGGCGACTCTGCATCGCAATCTGCAAATAAATCATTTGGTTTGTTTGTGGCAGTACGCTGTTATCATGGCCACAGAGACACTCACGGTACACATGGTTTTGCGCATTTAATTTGGTGGAGCAACTTGTTCGTATAGTATTCCGATCTTTTTTGCAGAATATGATCCGTGTTGTTTGATTGGGGTGCAGCAGCAGCAACTTGCTGCTAGTTAGCTATTTGACGTCGTATTCTGTCCAGCTAGAGATTGGCGGGAGGAGTGCGAGGACTCGGCGTCGTGGCGTGGACAAACAACAGACGACGCATCTGAGATCGAGGGAGCCAACTTGCCGCAGGAAAATCGGTGAGCTTCCTTCCTATCATCTTGCTCATGTCTCTCAAGCTAGTTGGCGTTAAACAAATCAGATGTAAACCTGTTGGTGAGAGACATTTCAATTCTCCATGTATGTCGTCTGGCACTTGGCACCCGGTTTGCTTAAGCTTGGAGCTAACTGCTGCTAGCATTTACAAAAGGGCCGGGATCGAGAGACATGATGCATCATCACTGGTTTTTACAGTTGCACCAACTGATCAAACACGGTTAGGGAAAGTTTCAGCACATACTCCGTATATAGCAGACCTACTGGTTCCAAATGTCTTGTTTCAATTCGCGCGCTAATTCAAGTCCCGCCGATTCTTATTGATTGGCATGCATGCATGGTATGGGTACTATGCATTCAAAAGTTTGACGAGGATAATGTCCCTAATTAATTAATCAGATTAATGCCAAAGTTTAGGGGATAAAACTATTATATGTACAACTAGGAGTATACAATAAAAAAGACAAAGCTGACGTTGCTTCATAGTCATAGTCATAGGATGCGATGGAACTAGTCAAAATAGACCGGATCATGAACAACTGCATGCGGCCGTATCTCCCAGAAGGATCCCTTGACTTCCCTGCAAGCTAGCGTGGGTGCTTACAAAATGCGCAGCTAGCAAATGACTTGACGTTGTTCAAAAAAAAAAAACAAATGACTTGACAGGAGATGCGATTAGCATGGGCAGGCATATGATGCAGCCCAAGCCTCATACACAAGAATACGAGTATATGTTACTCCCGCTGGCCATCTTTGCAAGTCAACCCTCAGATAACCCAAAGGGCCGGCGTCGATTTCACCTGTAGAGCCATTGTGTCATTGTTCGGCTCGCTGGAAGTACTTCATGGTTGACATTTGGCGTCGCTGACTCAACAAGCATACAATAATCGATCGAATCGACCTCTGATCTGACGAGAGGAATGGAGAGCTATAGTACGTCCAGCAGCAGAAAACCAACCTGCCTCTCGTGAGCTCATCTCCTGTATATTCCGGTTCCGGCGCTGACCATGACATTCTGTGGGCGGAATCAACACAATCTTCTCCAGTTTTGGTTTGCCTCCAACCTCCTCTCGCGACGGAACTACGGAGGAGCTGAGTTTCTTTTTGTTTCCGCCTTTCCTTTCTGTTTGTTAATTATTTTTGGCAAACGCCAGGGGCGGCGGCGGCGGCGGCAAACGTCAGGGTCGACTCTCCATGCGAGTCAAGCTTTTTGCATATAGCTGTGTGAACATCCATGGAAATTTAAAATGAGTTTTGGCAAGAGCTTACAGGAGATAGTTATTTCCAGACTCATCAGGAGGGAGAAGTACGTAGTGGGTCTCGTGGAGGTTTCGAGATGGCAAGAAAGAGATGTGCCTGCATCTCCATCTGAGTTCAGTTTTTTCTTTTAGACGAAGGGATATGCGTCCATAAAGAAGTTCAGGTTTATTTTAAGTGTCAAAGGATGTTAGGTAAATGCTATGATCCTCCACAATCACAGTATAAACTGCTAGCCATCATTCACTAACCATAGTTTGGTGGAATGAAGAACTTAGCAAACAATCTAGATCATGGAATTGCATTTCAGTTATGGGCGAAAGGAAATCAATCGATAGAACTAGATAAGTCGCGGCGTGGAATTCCTTGAGTGGACACCTATCCATATTCCACGCAATATTTGAGCCATATAACTTCCCATTAGATCCACCTAACCTAACCACTGGAGCCCGCCAATCCCACCATAAACATGCATGGTTCGATATTTTTATACACTTAATTCAACAATCTGATAAACCTGATTATTCAACATTTTACCGGTGATCAAGTGAGGGATCTATTTATCATTTACTCTCACCTCAACCATGTTGCCCCATGCTTTATGTATTTTCAACATTTTTTAAAACTTATTCAATAATCAGTGGACACTAATTCAGATGAGGTATTTATTTCATGGAATGATTCATGTGAGGTATAGGTCTGCCCCTGCTCTATTTAGCTGTTCACCTGTTGTAGCACACTCAAATACATAAAATTTAATTACATTCAAATCTTTTGGAAGATGTATAGGTTTTTCCATTCTTTGGACGACAAAATCAACCTTTTTTTTTGAGATTACAAAATCAACCTAATTTTTTTTTTGAGATTAACAAAATCAACCTAAATAGTACGGAGTAGAATAGGTTTGTGGGTCATTCAGCCCACAACATTTTATCTCAGGGGTTTCACGTGTTGTTGAAGCCCATTTATTCATCGTGCTACAAAAGGCCCACAGGCCTGCTGGACCGCGAACCGTGCGTCGCCACGCATTTGGCACTCCAATTGCCTCAAGCATAAATACACCCATTACCCATAGGAAAAAGTCCATCGCACCTCCCTTATCTGTAATCGATGTTTGGTTTTCCTCCCTCATTTTCAATACCGGGTACGCGACCTCCGCCAACTTTCAAAACCGGTCGTTTTTTCTCCCTCGATGGTTTTGGACCCCGGTTTTGACCGTTTCGCTGCCACGTCGGTGCCACGTCGACCACTGACATGTGGGGTCCTGCTGACTCGGCCAAAGGAAACAAAAGACGGCCGGCCCGCTCTCTCTCGCCCGGTCTCTCTCCCGAAGATCCCATTCAGCGCCGGCGCCGCTCTACTCCGGATGGCGCCGTCTCCGGCGCCAGCGCCGGCAGCTCCCACCGCGGTTGCGGCCCTTAGCACGACGGCGGCCCCTCTCCATCCACCTCGTCGGCCGCCTACGCCACCGCGGCTGCTCCAGGGCCGCGGCCTCATTCGTTCCAACAGAACCCGGAGAAGAGGGCGATGGTCGCCGCCGCGCCGCCGCCTCGCCGGGCGCCAAGCTGGGGCTCCTCCTCCTACGCCGCAGTGACGCCGCCTTCGGCGTTGCGTGCGCAGTTCCACGTCCACGACTTCTACGCCTCGGGCGCGTCCCTCGCCGCCTTCCTCACCACGGCGGCGACCGAGACAGACCCCCCGCCCGCGGTGCTCGTTGTCGCCGGCGGCGCGGTCCTCGTCGACGTGGAGCTCCAGGACACCATGCCCTCCCTCAGCTGCGTCGTCACCACGGGCGCTGGTGTCGACCACATCAAGCTCGCCGGGTGCGCGCGCCGGCCGTCCGTCGTCGGGCCTGCGAGCCAACGAACCTCAGCGCCGCCAGGGGAGGGGGAAGGGGAGCCGCAGCCGCCGAACAACCCCAAGCCTGCATGGCAGGCGAAGTCACTCGCGGCGCGGCGGCGGCGCTCCACGCGCAACTTGAGCGGCTCGGCGCCTCCCTGCGCGGCGGCGGCG
>OAMR01000069.1:545970-564355 GCA_900205405.1 Echinochloa crus-galli
AACCCTGGCCGCCGGATCGGGATCCGACGGTCCCCAGCGCCCCGACGACTCGGTCAAAGTTGACCATACCGGTCAAACAGGGGTTTCTTTCTAAAGAGCCCCTGTGTTTTTCCAGAATTAACCCTCGGTCCTTTTTAATTCAAAACTAATTACAAATAGGTCCTGTTTTATTCGTTTAGGCCCCTGGAAATTTTAAAACTTTGCCAGCAAGCCCCCGAATCTTAGAAACGCTATAACTTTCACGTTTTAGCTCCGATTTGCGTGATTTTCGCGCTCATGTGTTCGTAGCGACGCGTAGAATATTTTTAGCTCCTGTTTTTGTACTGTTTTTACTGTTTGGTGTACTGTTCTAATAGATTTAATTTGTTTGCATGTAATGATTGCTTTGGAATGCGTGCGTGCTGATCGTGTCCAGTCGGTGAGCCCGTAGCGTTGGACTTCGAGTACGTTGAGGACGTGCCGGAGCAGGAGTTTCAGCAGCAGCCTTACTCCGAGGAAGGCAAGTTATAGCACGGACAATCCTTGCTACCTATCTCACATTTAATTCACTGTTCAATTCATATGCATGTGTCTAAATTTGATTACCATTAAGGTTGTACCTAGCATTTATTTTCCTGTCCTTGTATTCCTATGGGTTATTTGCATATGGGTAGTACACTGCTAGGCGCTACAACTTTTATTCGCTTAATTGTTAATCTTGATTAATGGTCCACTTGAATTAAATGTAAAACTTGCTTTTTAGCAACTTGGATCAGGGAAGCTGGGGTTTGTGTGTTTTGCCTGACCCCAGTAACTCTCCCTAAGGACTGGTTCGTAAAAGCGGCAACCTGGGAGCCTGTCGCCGCCGCCGGAACTATAATGGCTCTGGTCTTGGTTGAGTAGCTTGTACGTCTCTAGCTTGGCAGTGGTTACCGTGTGGCCTCCGGCGTTGGTGGAGGTACGGTGCTGGGTGTTCCCCGATTCCACCGAGGGCGGATGTTCCGTCGGCTATGCCCCCGTGAGGCACAGTCCCGTGTGGGAGCAAACGTTCTCCGAACGGGAGCTCTGCACGTTGCGCTTTTATTTTCCTTGTTGGCCTGCGTGCCGCGCGTTGGACGCTATCGACCCCCTCACGGTGGATTCCGTGGGCGTACGTCGATCTCGGTGCCTAAGTTCTCATCACCGTATATTACTCCAGCGGCTACTGACTTGTTAGGGTGTCTTGTGAAAGCCTCGTAGCGTCCCTATGCGGTCACACCTCGGTAGTGTGATTTGTGAGGTTTGATCCACCTCCGCGTGGTTGGGTGCAAAGTTCTTTTGAACTTTTACGCGACTGGTGGGTAAAGGGCGAAACCTCTGCAGAGTGTACGATCTATCATGATAGCCCGGCTCAGGGTCACGAGCGGCCTGGATCCTTTTATGATTAGAAGATGGTATTTATTATTGTTAATTGAAGACATACAATAATTAATGTGGGATTCAACTGGGATTCATCTAAAGTAGTAATTAAGATTAAAATGAACCAATTAAAAGTGCTAATGCAGTTAAGCCAGTGTCAAGCCTTTTTAAGCCTCATCCCCCGTGCTGTACTTGCTAAGTAACTCTGTTACTTACACTTGTTGTTATTATTCCATTTTTTGGGCAAAATCCCGGACGGGTAACAGATTGGAGTCAGGCTGATTACGAGGTGGAGTTCCCGGAGGATCTGCCGTACTTCTGAGTTGGCGTTCACCCAGTCAGAGTCCCTGTGGGTTTGCGGCTACGTTAGAGAGATGTATTAGACTTCCGCTTCCATGTATTTTATTTCCAAAGCACTCTGATGTACTCGTTACTTTATGATGACATTAATAAAGCATTTGATCTCTGTTTTACCATATTTGTTTGCTATATGTGTCTGTGGACATCCTGGGCACACGTATGGCCACATTCGGGTTTTAGTGAAAATCCGGGTGTGACATGCGCTTCTCCGACTCAAACGTGCATCGACTGACTGACAGCTGAATCTGCATAATTGTCTGCCCGTCGTTGGTCCGTGATAAATCTACTGAAGCAGTAGCAGTGATGAATTATAACTTCACTTTTAGCTTCCGGTAAGATCAGAACCAGAACAAACTTTGGCCTGAAACAAAGTCCGTGAGAGCAGCGGTCGATTATACGATCGCTTTATTTGCGCCTTTGCCTCTAGCCCTCTACTACTGCACTTCTGTGACTCCAATTCCAAGTGAAAACGGCGATGACTGACCCAGCTGAATCTCCGATTAAATGCCTGCCCCGCCGGAGGGGCGTGCCGTGCCCCGCGAGGACGCCGGAGTAGGTGGCGGGCGCTCGCGCCGCGACGCACGGGCGCACAGTGACCAGAGCAGCGCACTTACTGTTTCAGTTCGTGCCGAGTCATCATAGGCTACGCATTATTATTGGTACGGACCCTGACAGATGCTGCTAAATGCTAGCGATGGCGTTCGTTCCGCCGTTCACTGCTGGGTGGCGAGGAGAATGGACAGGCAATCTGCTGGTGCTTCTTCTGCAGGCACAGTGGCAAGCTCCCCTTTTTCTTTCACCTGCAGCCCTGCCTGCCTGCATCTCTCATCTCTGCATCTGCATGCATATGCACGATTAGTGATTGATGCGCACCCGCCGATCCGCCGGGGTCGGTGGCCATGCCATGGCCTACTGATCGGTGGCCCATGGCCGCTGCCGCCATGAAGCGACGCGTACTTCCCCTAGCCCTACCAACCAACCACCCGTCGCGCTCTCGCTCTTCCATCGGCGTCATGCGGACGTGAAAGTGATGCTGAACGACGACGCCACCGACAGTTTGGGAGATTTTTCAGAGTGGGTTTCTGTCACGTGCTGCAATTGCTCACCTCTCACCTCAGCCGGAGGTTATTGGCTTTGGCTTTAGCTTAGTTAGCTTAGCCTTGTGATGAGTAGTTGTGATTGTTAGATCATAAATAAATAAAACACAGGTTGCTCAATTAAACTAATGAATCCATGAGCATGACGGCCTTGTTGAGTCTTCAATTGGCTGTATGCTAGTACGCGAGAATGAGATTTCAGTCAAGCACAAGCCCGGCTTGATCAGTTTTAAAATTGGGCGGACACAGTTGATCATTAGCCGCGTGTTATTAAAGCAATACATGCAGACGATCGGTCGATGGGAGCCAAGCCAACAACAGATTAGTCGATTAGAGACAAATTAGCACCTTCTTCCTCGCTTGCGTCATGATCGAGACGACGACAGCCGCTGCTACCTAACAATATTGTTACCGGTAAGCTTATTAAGCTTTGCTTGGGGACCGGACGACGATGCATGCATGTGATTCTTGTGGGAGCATTTGGTTATTTGTCTCTGGCCCCTTCTTCATGCATGAACACTCAGTCGTACGCCTCCTTGCTTGTCATCAGAGTTGTGATTACATGATCCGAGTGCAGGCACGTGTGTTCAGTCGACCTGATGCGCATGCCAAAGTGTGACGCGCCCACTCTGCCAAGAGTCTGAAGTCTGAACACCCATCACGTTGATCAGGTGATGATCGAGCGCTCCATCTCCGATCCATGCACTAGCTTGCTGCCGGCGGTTGCCGACAAATAAAGCACAGATCGGGAGCCCGGCCTAGGCGCAGCGCACCCCCCACGCGAGGCACACGAGATCCTGTGCCTCAAGAAAAAGAAGACCCTAGCTGCTAGCTGCTCCCCTTGCATGCATGTGTCGGCGTCGTCTTCTGCATCTTAGTACTAGTATTAACAACTTTAATTAGCATCAGATGCTTCTGACGCCATTTCGATCAGTAGCTGTGACACTGCGCCGCTCCTGTATGGGTCCAAGTAAAGAAAAAGATCAAATTGGGTTTGACCCTGATTAATGACGCCAAGCTGGCTGCAGGCCGGGGGTACGGTTATGCGCTAGCTGCAGGTCAACCATCAGATGCTGCCTGCGTGCTCCAGTCGTCCAGCGTTCGTGCGCCCATTTCTAGGAGTACGTCTTTGGTGCTAGTTGACACGTGTCTCATGTCTGAGTAGTTTGTTCCAATCGACCAAGGAAAATAACTAAGCTGCCGTCAGAGTAAGTAGCTTAGTGCGCCTGCACGCTCCTCTCACGATCGCTCAGCGGCTGGAGAGATTAATTAGCAGTAGTAAACTAAGCTAACACTATTAATTAGCTAGAGACAGTACGTGGTCAATTCCGGCATTAGGACATGCTGACGAACGTGGACGGAGACCCGGGACCGATCGCTGCATTGCGTTGCAATTGCTTCAATTAATTCCTTCCACATTGTTTGTTACCTGTTATTAGAGGGTCATGCGTCCAAAACCTCGTGGCGGTGGCTATCTCATTTCATCTCAATCTGCCGCTGAGCGATCGAGATCGACTTAACAACGAACGACGACAGTATAGCTCCACGAGCGTGATAATTTGAAACGAGGGTAGTTAACGTTAAATTAAACAAGCATATGCTGCAGCATATTCGAGCGATCGAGACTTACACGTGCGTGACGACGACGTACTGTAGTAACAACACCCAGCATGTGGGGGTCAGGCCGGGGTGTGAGATCCACGAGTGGAGTACGTAATTTGCTGCTTGCTTCACGTGCGTCGCATTTATGGCCTTATTACACGTCTGTTGATCAACTAGTACGTAGAGTTCACACTAGCTTGATTATGTACGTGTAGGGTACGGCACATGAGATCATTTGCTTTTCTTCTCGATCGCCCCCCTGCAGCTACGTAAGTGTATGCATGGTTCAATTCTCTCTTCCTCGATCTCTCGCCAGCAGGACCACAATTAACTTTGAGGCTTCAGCATTTCAAACAAAAAAAACATGCAGGAGTTAGTCTTGCAAAACGATATTAGCCACAGGAATTAGCTAGCGTTGCTTTGCAGCATGCATGCGTGTGATCGCACTGATCGATCGTCGGACAGCAGCAAGACAGCAACAACACGAGTAGGCGAGAGGTTGCTTTGGTTACCAAGCTAAACTAGATAGTCAACCCGACCGACCAGGCCGGGCCACCATTCACCTTCGCTTCATGGATTTGTTAATTTCCCCCAATAATCAAAGTCAATGCTAGCTGCAATAATTAGATCCTACTAATATTCAGCTTAATAATTCCGCGACCACCGGATTCCTATATAGTACTCCTAGTGTCGATGCAAAACATTGGGATATATTAATTAAAAGAAACAAATTACACCAACGTCTACCAAAAAACAAAGAAAACGAATATCCATCCTAGTGAAAAATATAGTAAACCTTTGGATCCGATCCCCGACCAGTTCATCTCGCGACCGGGTATTAAGGCCTTGTTTAGGTGTTGAATTTGGGAATAAGATGTCACTTCCTAATCATTGCGCTACTGTAGCATTTTGTTTATATGTGTGAAAAATTGTCCAAAAATTGATTAATTAGGCTCAAAATGTTCGTTTTGCGGAGTACAACAAAACTGTGTAATTAGGTTTTGATTTCATCTACATTTAGTATTCCATGCATGTTATGACATTTTGATGTGATGAGGAATCTTCTTTTTGCATAGTGAATTTTGATTTTATGTTATAACTTTAATTACACAGGACACAGTGACACGACATGGAGTGTACTCTGGTGCAAACGTTGCATCTAGTAAATTTGTTTTCCTGGGCAGCGGTAAAAAAAAGAATGAGGATGGTGAGGGACGGAGCGCAGGATAGAAAAAAAATGAACCGGTACCGGAGAGGAGATGTGTAACCAGTGGCAATGGTGGGTAATTCTCCCCCAACTCCATGTGGATGTATGAAATTAGTGTCTCTGGAGCACCCCTTGAGGAGCTCTCAAAAAAACTTGGAGTTGGCCGCTAGATCCATATTTTTTGTGGAGCTGAAGTTATTGGAGCTAGAGGTGTTTGGCTACAGAATTTTAGAGCGGAGACAGAAAACATGGAGCGGAGCTCTCTCAGACAGCCCTAAACAAGGCCTAAACCTGTCACGAGTCACGAAGCCAAGCATGGGGCTCATTACTCCGTCGCTGACGCTGGGACCCACGCGGCGTGCGGCCAATCAGGGGGAGCCCATGACGCGCGTCAGGCGCCGCGCCACCCGTCTCCCGTCTCCGCGGCGGGGTGGGACCCACCCGCGCCCTCGGCTTTCATAGGCTGTAACGTGGGCCTGGGCCAGCTGGCCCCAACGGCGGGCGTGCCACCGATCTGAGTTGGCAACCACGAAGTCGTAGGTGTACACACTAGGGGCACCCGCACCCTGTTGTTAGATGCCTGACACAGCTGGGATTGGGAATAATAGAATGCCGTGCCAGTGTGCCACACTGCTTGTATAGTATAAAAAGGAATACTCTCGATACAATATATAGAAAAGTACCCCTCCGGTTTAGTAAAAGAAATCATTTAGGGCAGGTACATTGCTACACGTAAGCGGTCTTATAGGTCGTCTCATGCAGAGTCACGTAGGAATTTTGCTGATGTGGAGGAGAGAGAGCGAGGTGAGAGAATGAGGTCGTTGCTTCGCGAAACAACCGCCTCATGAGCTAAATTTTAGGAATATGAGACAACTCTCCCACCATTGTACGAGTTTTGTTGCCATGCAACCAAACTCGGTTCTTTATTTTTCCACCAATTAAGGGATTTTGTATTACTATGAAAACAATAACCTATTGTATAGGTTGTCTGATAAGTTGTCTCAAGATTACGTGTCTCTGCATGAGACCGCCTATTAGACGGCATCAATGTACTTGCCCTTAGTACAGCGACACGGTCACCAAAGCACAACTTTGACTTCTCTTTTCTATAAAAATATTTCTTGAAAAGTTACATATTTATACTTTTATGAAAGTACTTTTCAAGACCAGACCAATCCATTTATGTAATTTTTAAATTTCCAAACTTAATGACTTAAATGTTATTCATAATTTATATTCCCAATGTTTGACTCAAACCTTGTCCAAAACGACTTCTTTTACTAAACTGGGGGGAGTACGGTTTCATAGGATCCTCCGATACATCAATGCAAATAGGTTGCTTCAAGATTTTAAGAAATGCCCAACACAAAAACAAAAAATTATTTTTCATTGTACTCGCAAGAAATTATTTTTTTTTTGGTTTTACATATGTGGTTCAAGCTCCATCAGTGTATTCTTTTTTAAAAATAATAGAAACTAATGCTGTGAAATTACTATATAGTTTTTGTTTACATTTTTTATAATAATATCTTAAAATTTATAAGCGCCCTACTATTGATCGAGGCGAAATCAAAAGGGCATGGGCTAACATTTTCATAACGACAATAAGCAAAATCAAGTGGCGATACCTATTTTAGCAAAAAAAATCAGAACCATCACTTCTTGACTATTTAAGAGACTCTGTTCACTAAACACACATTTTTGGGAAGCCTAAACTACGCCTCCCCTGACAACCCAAAAACGAACTACCCTTTCACGAGGACAACGCGGTGTGCCCCTAGCAAGCGACCACACCCCCCGTCCTCGCTGTCACCCTCCGCCGAACAGAGCAAAATCCCCGGGCCCACGGGCTAGTCAAACGCGTGACGCACGAGGCTCAATGACAGGCGGGCCCCCTCCAAAACGGGACGGGGAAACAAACGTGTGGATCCCCAGCCAGCCAGCCGCTCCAGCTGCAGTTGGGTCACCGGCCGCGGTGAGCTGACCCGCCGGCCGTCGGTGGCTTATTCTGGGCGGCCGCCACCGCGTATATATACACACACGCAATATGCGCGAAGGATTTAGGGGGAAGCCAGCCAAGCCAAGCCAGCGGAGGAGAGAGAGAGAGACAGGGGGAGCAAGGAGGAGGGAGGGGGAAGGCTTGGAAGCGGTGGGGGTTGGTGGGGGAGGAGGAGGAGGGGATTCTAGAGGAGGGGGAGGGAGGGTTAAGGGAGGCGTCGCGCCATGGGGGACTCCAGCGGCTCGGTGTCGGTCGACGTCGAGCGGATCTTCTTCGGCGGCAAGGTGCGTGTGCTCATGTGGGAAGGGATTCCTGTGTGCTACTGCTTGCGATTTGTAACATGATGTGGCTGTAATTGAGAGAACCCGCAACCGCCTATGGTTGTGATGTTTCTCAATTCTTAGGGGCAGGTTCAGCAAGGAGTTTGGTGGCGGGGACTTGAATTGTTTATTGTTAATGCAACCAACTCCTGCCCTGCCTGTGCGGCAATGCTCCTGTGTGGAATTTGGGAATAATCAGTAGCAGGGGGTGAAATGTTTGATCAATTGGGTGGTTGGGGAATGAAATGGAATACGCCAATTCGAAGTGTTTCTAAATATATTATTTCTCCGTGGGGTTCTGGATTCTGAAATGGTACTAAATATGTGCTTGTCACTTGTGCTGTCCTCAGGAGCATCGAGTAAGAACGAGGCACGGCCATCTTTCGGTTTCTGTGTATGGAGACGAAGACAAGCCCGCCCTCGTGACTTATCCGGATGTAGCTTTAAATCGTGAGTATACGAAGCTCTGCCGGATTTCCTGGTGAGGATATGAAGCTCTGCCATAGATGAGCGGCTCACGTTTGGGGGAATTTTTCCTGTTTGGCAGACATGTCTTGCTTCCAAGGATTGTTCTTCTGCCCGGAGGCTGCGTCGCTGTTGCTTCACAACTTCTGCGTGTACCACATCACCCCTCAAGGACACGAGGTCAGTTATGATGGCTTGTTTGCTGCATTGATTAATTTCTGCGCCCAACCACTCGACATTCTTTTCATGTTAGCTCGGGTTCTTACATGGTTGTCTTTAATGGGGTGTGTTACTGCAGTTAGGAGCGGCTCCAATTTCATCAGATGTGCCTGTGCCTTCTGTCGATGACCTTGCAGATCAGATTGCCGATGTCCTTGACTTTTTCAGGTATTGTAGCATGACATTTGCTAAATTCTGCCTTATTACTTTGGTACCTTTTTTTTTGCGGGTAATTACTTTAGTACCTAGAGGTGTCCTCCTGACGTTACAAAATGTTGGTTTGCCTTGCAGTTTAGGGGCTGTAATGTGCTTGGGTGTCACTGCTGGTGCCTATGTTCTCACCCTCTTTGCGGTAAGTGTGACCATGAGATAAACTATGTTTTGGATTATTTTCCTGTCGAGTACGTGCTTGCTAAAAATGTTTGCATACATTATCACAGACAAAGTATCGGGAGAGGGTTCTTGGCCTCATGTTGGTTTCACCTCTATGCAAAGCCCCTTCATGGAGCGAGTGGTTGTATAATAAGGTTATAACCGACACCATTCAGTTAATTCAGATGCCTTATGTCCTTATGTCAATTATTCATCCCTGTGTGACGCATTTAGGGTGTTAACATCAGAATCTCATGTACCAGGTATTATTAAACTTGCTTTATTATTATGGGACACGTGGGTTAGTCAAGGAAAGCTTGCTTCAGCGTTATTTCAGCATGGTACATTCGGTCCCCCATCACCTTTCTTTTCCCCTTTTCATCCATTTATGTAATTTCGCAGATTCACTCAGGCTGCTTTCTGATGCTTTATGCAGGAAGTTCGTGGCAGCGGACAAGATCCTGAATCAGAGATTGTCCAAGCCTGCAGAAGTGTTAGTAATTATCTCCTTTATTTCTTTCGTGTTATTAAAACGAGATGACCATTATTTGAACATAAAACTGAATCCATGCTATTCTGTTTGGGCAGTTACTTGATGAGAGGCAGGGAGCTAATGTCTGGCGGTTCCTTCAAGCAATTAACAGGTAACTGGAATATATCTTTGCCATGCATGACCTGAACAAACAAAGAAACGGGATCACACCGAACTAAACTCAACTATCATGTCCATCAGGCGGCACGACTTAACGGAATCATTGAAGAAGCTCCAGTGCCGGACGCTGATTTTTGTGGGAGAGAACTCACAATTCCATGAAGAGGCAGTCCACATGACCACAAAACTAGACCGGAGATACTGTGCTCTAGTCGAGGTAACATACAATTCAACAATTTTACGATACAAGTTGATCTCTCTGCAAGAGGAGTAAGGCGGATGCTGAGTAGTCTTTTGTGGTGAAATTGGCAGGTTCAGGCCTGTGGTTCACTTGTCACGGAAGAGCAGCCACATGCCATGGTGATTCCGATGGAGTACTTCCTTATGGGATACGGGCTCTACAGACCTCCGCAGCAGGAAACTAGCCCCCGGAGTACACTGAGCCCGTTCTGCATATCGCCTGAGCTACTATCTCCCGAGAGCATGGGAGTGAAGTTGAAGCCCATCAAGACGCGGATCTCCCTAAATGTTTAGCATGGGCAGATCTCGGATTCTGGCCATGGCCTGACAGCCACAGCTAGGGAAGTGAAGAGTGCTTGGGCTGGGCTGCGCAACCACAAAGTTTTGATGCCTTGCAGTGCCTGGCGTACGAAGAGGATTCTACAGGCTGAAGGCAAATTTTGCTGATGGTGGGAGGTTGTAGGAGAGGGGGATGGGTTGTTTGTTCATATGTTTGTAGTCAGTACACATGTATATCTCCACACGAGATCGCTTTATACAGAAAATGAAAATGGTAAACTAAATTCCTGTCCAATTCTTACATGAAACGTTTGGTGGTTCGAGCTTCAATCCGTGTCCAAAAGCCCCCAAAAAAACTCTGAATTTAACCGAATGATGCAGGTAAAATCGTGGAGGTCCCAACTCAAGATGCAGGTCAACTCTCAGAAACAAACAAAACCAATCTGACGTTAGGTCCCATCGGCTGTGGCAATGACACATATCATCATGCATTGGCACAAATAACAGTCCGTCGTCCATTCATTGCAAACACCATCACAAGTGCAATCAGAACTACAACACTGTCAATGATCCAACAGTCGGTCATCCTTTTATTGCAAACACAATCACAAGATGAATCAGAACTGCGCTACAAACACTGCCAGTCATCCATTCATACCGGCTTCGAGTTAAAGCCGGTCGTGCAAACAGCAAGCTATAAGCTTACACGAACAACAATATGGAAACCCTCCATTTGCACAATATCAACACATATGTTGCATGCGCTCTAACAAGGAGACAAGATAATAAGTTACAACACAGTTCATCCTCGCGAAGCCAGGCCCACGAGAAGCAACTGATAAGCTTAACCTCACCTAAATACTGTCAGACCAGCGTGTATGAACACTGCCAGTGGTTTCATCAGGTTAAGGATGGGTCGGGGTCTTCAACCTTGGAACCGTGAAACTGGGCGGGAGGAGCATGGGCGACACAGCAGCTTTAACTTGCAGCAACCTTGTAGAGCATCGCTGGGAACCCTACATGTGGTGATGATATACTGTTAGCACAAATAACTTGAGTATTCAGCAGTCTAAGAAAATGTGAAATAGCCCTTTACTAAGAGTATAAATACATCAAGTAAAGGATTGCACATGTTCATGATAGATCTCAAATACTATCACTGAATGCACATCATTATGAATCAGAAAACTAACAACTAGCTATTTGACAGTTCCTTCATGAGAACAAAGACAAAACTACACCTACTTTCAATCAATTTGTTCTGTTCACATTTACAGCACCATGCCTTTCATGTAGCTGCACCAAGAATAACTAGGCCATTGAAATCTGTAGGAAGTAACAGTAGAAGATATGCTTGCTCATTTTCCATATAATCTACCAAACTTCAGGTGGTGAAACACAGCCCACATGTTGTACCATATCCTTACTTCTAGTACCCAAGTGTATGTGTGATGGTCCTTTATGAGCATCTACAACTCAATAACGCTCATCTAAATTCCATCGAACACATTATCTGTCCATATTTACAGCAGGACGCAACTCATGCGGACTACCAAGAATTAGGACATTGCATTTTACAGATCTCGCGACAATGACACAATTTTTTCAGAAGCCTTTGGTTCTGTAATGTTGAATACTAAGAGAACAATAAGCATAGTTTCCATCAGTTTGTCCAACTTGCAATTCATGCAATGCACCAAGAATTAGGGAATTGTAATTCGTGGGTAAAAAAACAGTGGAGGATCCGCTAGCCAAGTATTACGCAGTATTGTCAATACATATTAGCTACCAAAGTAGCCACAACAGGTGATGAAACATAACTTACATATTTACCATGTCCATACTTCCAGTACCCTTAGTGTATGTGTGATGATCTTTTATGAGGACCTATGACTCATATAGTGCTCACCTAAATATAATCAACTTAACTGTTTGTCCATATTTACAGCAGGATGCAACTCATGCAGCCTACCAAGAATTAGGACATTGTGAAATATCATCAACTTTACTGTTTGTCCACATTTACAGCAGGACGCAACTCATGCAGCCTACCAAGAATTAGGACATTGTGGTTGGAGTAGAAACCATATGAAATTTAATATTTTACTCATCAGAATGTGTTTGTTTCTGCAAATACATAACCGTATCAGCAGTATGAGGTTACCAGTACATTCACAAGTAATGTAAACCGTAAAAGCTGATAATCAAGTGAAAAAACATATCCTGCTAGGTTCTTACTAATCTCTTGTGAGTGAATGTGTGATGGTCCCTTTATGAGCCCTTATAATTCAGTCACTCAATTATCATCTAAATTCCATCAACCTTATTCATTCTCCATATTTACAGAAAGACGCAACTCATGTGGCCTGCCAAGAATTAGAAGATTACAAGTCAAAACCAACGAGAGGTACATATTTACTATTTGCATGCTATAATTGTAGAACACGGTGATAAATTGGTCAGAAAATGCATACTCCAGTCCACTTTAGCACCTTTAGGAGAACACTTCTGATAAACATAACCCAATTCCTCAATTTATTCCCTATTCATATTTACAGCAACACACAACACATGCATACAGCCTACCAGGTGCCTTTCAGATAATTATAGGTCAGTAGAAACAATTCAATATAATTGTTGATGCACATTATCAAAAGAGATCAGCCTGAGTTAATAACCCAACATTGTCCACTGACTAAATATGAATAACAAATATGAGCCTAGTTTATAACTGTAAATGCCTAAATAGAATACTTACACATGATAAAGAAGAGCTACGCTTGCGCTTTTGACTAGCCTCAGATGCACGGCTTCTGGAAGTCTTCACTTCAACCTTGTCTGGTGTGACCTGGGATGCTGTTGATTTTTCCTTTGACACTGGGCCTGCAGACTTGGATTTTCTGTTTGTTTCATTAATATCCTTCTTCAACTTTCGACTAGTCTTAGGTTGATCATCTTTATCTTTACCAGTTTCAACACCTTTACCCTTGACCAAGGAGTGCATTTGTTTTAGCTCGTCCTCAAGAATGGATATCTTCTCTTTGGCATTAGTCACCTCTACTTGCAGTCTGAGGATTTCATCATCCTTCTCATAACCTGCCACTTGCAGCTCATCTACATTCTGCTGAAGTTTGTGTGCTGCTTCAGTGGCTTGCTTTGCCTCTAAATTCTTGCTCTTAATGGTCGCGATGTACTCCTGCTCCATTGTCTTAAACTGGTTCCACACAAAATTCTTTTCTGCATCTAATGCAGAAATTTGCTTGTCCTTCTCCGAGGTCATGGTCTTGTAAGCTTGCTTTAGTTTCCTTAACTCTAGCCTCATATCTTTTGCACTATGCTGGTGATCCACCTTGCTTTCACAAAGCTGTGCCTTACTTTCAGCCTCCTTCAGTTTTGCCTGGTATATGAAAGACATGCAGAAAGGTAAAAGATCAGAAAAATGCACAAGCCAGACTGCACGCTTGTGAGTTATGAAATCCACCAACAAAACTCAAGCTTCAGTAATCACCTTTAGTTCAGCATTTTCGGCAGTCAAAGTAGAAATATAACTTCTGAAATCCTCGGTGTCGCTATCTGCAAGTTCTGGTTTGAGCACATGAGGGAACTATCAGTAGCAGCACAAGCTAATAAAATTCCTTCAAGATGAATGAATGATTTTGATAAACTGGAAATATTATCCATATTTCCATCTAACACAATCTGTCTGATGTCAATCAAATGCATACTCTCTTTTGAGAAGAAACTGCAAACCGTGTGGAAAATGCCGTGCAAATCTAACTGAATCGATGCAATTGTGAAGCACATTTAGGTGGGCAAAATAATCCGCATTGAGATAAGATAATGCATAACATGGAGATCTAGTTGATAAACAAGGAGCCAACTTCTGGTGGACTGCATAATGCAGGAGACATTTCCGAGAAACACTGCACCAGTCATACAGAATAAAGAAATAAACGAAATTCTCAAATCCTATGAAAGTGCACAGAAACAAGAAATGCTGCGTTTTCCTTTCTCATAGCAGCAAAAGTAGGCTCAAGCAGGGTAGGTGACAAGGAATGGTCATGGTAAGCAGGAGAACAAAGTCGGCACAAATAGATACAGATCAAAACAGCGCAACTTCACTATCATACAGGAGTGCAGTGACACACATAAAGGCGCCAACTTTATAATTACCGAAGAACCACTGACCATGTAGGAACTCGAACCCAAAGTAAAGTCGGATTTCGCATTACCAGGCCAAAATTCCACGACAGGAAACAGGTTTCAGTAAGCAATGCCCGCGGATGGGATGAGGCAACAAGCAAAAAGTAATAACTTTGATAATCCAGTAACGCGTTGGATAGTCATCAAGAAAGCGAAAGCTTTACACGAGCAGACGAGGATCTGCCAAAGGAACTCAGGGCCTCGGCTTACCTGCGAGCTTCTGGTAGCAGCGGCTCTCCAGGTCTTTGGCACCAACAAGCACCGCCCTCTCCGCCTTCTCGACCCTCTTCCTGCGCTGCTCGTCCTTCCAGATCTGGAAAGAGGGAGAAAACCAAAACCCTAGCGTCGCGGCGGCGAAGAAAGAGCGGGGAAGGCTTCCCCCCTGATCCCAATCCCAATCCCAATCCCAAAGAGGAAGAACCCCGGGTGTGGGACACCGTACCTGCTGGATGCGGGCCTGGAAGATCTCCTCGCGCTCGAGGCGGCCGATGCGCTGGAACTCGAGCTCGGCGAGGAGGTGCTCGCGCTCCACGGAGAGCTCCTCGGACAGCGCGTGCTCCTCGCGCAGCATCTTGAGCAGGCGGTCGTAGAGGCGGCGCCACTCGAGATGGTACGCCTGGCCCCGAGGGGCCGCCGCCGAGCCGCCGCCGCGTCTGGCCATGGATTCAAATCGGGGAGAGGAGAAGGGGATGATGACCGTTTGGTTGTGAGGAGGGTCTGGGGCTGGCTGGGCCTGGGGAGTAGTGGAAGTGTGGAACGCTGAGGGGAGATGACCGTTGGAGAGAGGCTGGGCCCGTTCACAGACTTTTGAAATCTCTCGGGCCTTCTCCAGTGCGGAAGACAGGTGGGCCTTCTCCTGGATCGGCCTCTCGCTCGCGCCCGATCCATAAACTTTTCCTAGATTATATTTAGATCCGTAAATTCAAATAAAATGGTCATATATATCCATCAACTTTTCTGGGGTCTCATTTTCATTTATGTTCATCAACTTAGATGAGATCTCAAAAAAAGTTCATGGACCTACATTAAATTCGGCCCTAGACATGTTGGTTGATCAATTTGTTCACAAAATCCATTTACTCTAAGGCCTACTTTGAAACAAAGAACTTTCATATGAATAGCACATGAATTTCACATAAAACAGTTCAAATTCACAGAAAAAATATAAAAAACGAGAAAAAAAATCCCACATTTCAACGGAGACCTAACTAAAAATGCATATACGATTGCCTCATGCAAAGCTCGTTGGGGCAGAGATATATGTAGTCATGCAGCCACCGCACAAGTTTCAAAAGGAGACGAAAACAACAAGCTAAGGCATCTTTTGTCTTGGGGGTATTCGGTATTGTAAGGCCAATGAGGTGATAGTTATTTGAATAATTTTGCTAAAAAATAGTTATTTAAATAATATGCCTATCATCTATAAATGGATGGATTGTAAAAAATCAAACAACTACAAAGGTTACCGATGTCCTTGGAAAGTTACAGATAAAAAAAAGCTCAATTATGTTTGAGGGATATAAACATCACAAACTTTACGTCATGGGGTGCATTTTGCACCTGATTTTCTTTCCCCTCTCTGCACCTGATTTTCTTTCCCCTCTCACAAGGAATATTGTGAAATCTCTAAAGACCGAAAACGGTGGAATTTCTCAACTGTCATTGGGCCATGTCATCGAGCAACATCATCCATAGGATCTCAATGATTGTTAATCCTATCCGTCGTCCAAGACGTTTACGTTTCTAGACGTTTCGATTGAGATAGAGCTCGACCATGCTTGCCGCCTCGCAGCGGCAGCAACGACGAGTTCGACGCGGCCTGTGGTTGGGTCTGATGCGCTGCAACTGCAACAGTGGTTGTCTTGGCCGGCGGTGCTACGTCCAGCTCTTCTATGATGTGATATGTGATTTGTGATGCTCATATTCCAGAATCTAAGCAGATCGATGAGAGCAAAACATGCCATAACTGAAAAGCGTCCTTCCCCAGGGTGCTACGACAGTTTTGCTGCAGCTAGACGATTACCAACATGCCATATGTATGGCGTGTTTGATCGCTGGCCAAACCACGCCACGCCACGCTCTGGCAAGCCGCAGGTTGTGGCGCAAAAAACCAACGCCATCTAAATTTACTGCTGCTGCTGTTTACTGTAGCATGACATGAGTACTGTAGCGTTGGCGAAGTGAGGCAGGAAACCAAACACGGCCGTAAAATTAGAATGCACTACCACCTAGTAACCCTTTGTACCTTAGGTTCACTAATACGATAAACATTGATCGTAATGAGGACATGTTTAGCTTCCGTTGAAAAGCTGGTAACTGAACTAGGCATATGTAAACTTTTTTTTACCGAAAGACCACGCATATGTGATTAGGTCAACTTGGCATATGTAAACTTCGGTACCTTCATCTTTACCGCATCCAGAGACGAATTTTAGCCAGGTCTGCTTTGATGATTATAAACACCAATGTGGCACTACACACTGAATTTTCAGGTAGAAGAGCTACCGGTTCTCATATGCCTGAGTTTGTAAATGCATATGCCAGTTTGCTTGTGATTATAATTGTGAAGGGTAAGGATACTATTACTGTAATCTGCAACTCATTGGCAATAACTTCTTCCAGCCATGTACAAAGTTAATGACGTTATCAGGTTTAACATGCTATTTACAGGTGTACTGAAACCGCAATATTTGTAGAGGTACTTGAAATGTTGTTGGGGATGTAATTAATTTTTAGAGATCTTTGGGAAACTAGCAAAGGCACATGTATAAAATAAAATAAATCAAACATTTGTCTCAATTCATATGCCACGCACGTTTATTGATGACATGTAGGTACTAAGGCTAGTCCCAGTGGGGATTTCATTTTTGTGTTTCCAAGAATGCCACATAAGCAAAGAGATAATAAATTTATAGATGAAATGGTTCATATAATGCAAAGTTCCATTTTGATGTTTCCTAGGCGATGCATGCAAGACACAAACTTGTTGGAATCTGTGCATACAGAGTTTCATCTAGATGAAACCCATCTCATCTCTCTCCACATTAACTCCATGCCACATCATCTAAAATGCTGAGTCGGCACCTTATTTAATAGGCATGAAACCTCATGAAACCTTGCACTGGGACTGACCTAAAACAATGTCACTTTAGTGGGCATGGTAAACAGACCAGCCGTGTGAGGCGCTTTTAAAATATTTTATATTTGCTCTCTCATGTATAGAGAGCTTTATGTATATTCTCAAAACTCAATAGTTGACATTTATTTATATGAAGAAAAACTCTCTGATTTATTGTCTATTAGCAATACGTGATAGACGTAGGTACGAATGTGGGTATATTTAGGTGGGTCTTCTTTGGGTGAAAAAAGTTTTACGGAGAATGAATAAAAGAGTGTTTCTCGTTTTTTCCTTCCACCAAACCCGACAGGTGGGTCCTCTGTAAAAGGGTGCCAGCAAGTCTCCATTCCCCTCTTCCAAGATGTAAAGTTAGGCTAGTCCAGTTGGGAGTTAGAGTCGGAGTCGAGCTTCGCTCGGGGTTCCGGAGTCATCTTTTGGAGTTCTGGTAAAGCTCCTGTATCTTTTCCATTACTTTATGCAAGACTCTGAGTATTTAATATATTTATCTTCCGCATTTACTTGAGTTATCTGTTCTGCATTTATTTCGCGAGTAAGTGTAGAATGTCTAGTCCTGGTTATAGTTGTTGTAGTCTGGCTCTAGAAGTTCTCTCTTAAATCTTTATCTTAGCTGGTTCCTCGTTTCTACTCAATACTTGTGGTGAATTGTCACTAAGGTATTGACGGGATTGCTTGCTCTTTCTAGGAGAGTGAGTAGTTAGTGTCTAGCATAGGTGTGGTAACTAGTCTAGATAGTAACCTTGGAATGTCTCTGAGTTGGCACGGAGGTGGTAGCCGTTAGGTGGTGACAGCCCTATACGGCCTTCGTATCCCATCACGCCTCGCGGCTGCTAAGATTTGCTGGAAACGAGCCCAAG
>OAMR01000069.1:565185-576146 GCA_900205405.1 Echinochloa crus-galli
ATGTATAGAGAGCTTTATGTATATTCTCAAAACTCAATAGTTGACATTTATTTATATGAAGAAAAACTCTCTGATTTATTGTCTATTAGCAATACGTGATAGACGTAGGTACGAATGTGGGTATATTTAGGTGGGTCTTCTTTGGGTGAAAAAAGTTTTACGGAGAATGAATAAAAGAGTGTTTCTCGTTTTTTCCTTCCACCAAACCCGACAGGTGGGTCCTCTGTAAAAGGGTGCCAGCAAGTCTCCATTCCCCTCTTCCAAGATGTAAAGTTAGGCTAGTCCAGTTGGGAGTTAGAGTCGGAGTCGAGCTTCGCTCGGGGTTCCGGAGTCATCTTTTGGAGTTCTGGTAAAGCTCCTGTATCTTTTCCATTACTTTATGCAAGACTCTGAGTATTTAATATATTTATCTTCCGCATTTACTTGAGTTATCTGTTCTGCATTTATTTCGCGAGTAAGTGTAGAATGTCTAGTCCTAGTTATAGTCATGGTTTTTAAAGCGGTAAGGCAAGGCGAGGCGACGAGCCACCGCCCCGACGCCTAGGCGTTTAAGGCGTAAGGCGAGGCGACGTCTTACATACATAATATATCTTGAAATACACATACATATACATGTAAAAAAAAGAAAAAGAAGGAAACAGTAGGTCTAAGAATGGAAAAAAGGCCCATCAAACCAGCCCAATCCAAACCAGGCCCAACTTCCCCACCCTATCCCTAACTCCCAGCCTTATCCGCTCCCCTCACCCCTCATCTCCCGACCAGTTGACCACGCCGCCGCCCGCTACTGCCCCTTATAGTTTATGCAAATTGAATGCTTTGTAATTCAAATGGACTCTGATTCCACTTGCTGTTGAACTTCCCTTTCTTTTTTCTTTAATCTATAGCACTTTGAATTTCTTACTTATTACTGCCAGTCTGCCACACATTTCTTTGATGTTCACTCCTAGGCGACGCCTAGGCGACGCCTAGGCGACGCCTAGGCGACGCCTAGGCGACGCCTTATAAACCATGGTTATAGTTGTTGTAGTCTGGCTCTATAAGTTCTCTCTTAATTCTTTATCTTAGCTGGTTCCTCGTTTCTGCTCAATACTTGTGGTGAATTATCACTAGGATATTGACGGGATTGCTTGCTCTTTCTAAGAGAGTGAGTAGTTATTGTCTAGCGTAGGTATGGTACCTAGTAAACTTGGAATGTCTCTGAGTTGGCACGGAGGTAGTAGCCGTTAGGTGACAGCCTAACGTGTAAAATGACGGATGTTAGTGGCTCCCCTTGTCATTCCTTATGTGAAGTAGGAAGAGATGTCGTTCTCTGTAATTACTTCACGTCTTCACCTCTGATTGTCATTCTGTCTTCACCTCTGATTGTCATTCTGTGCACGAGGTCGTGCTCCGATGATGATGGTGTGCAAAACGAGGATGTTGAGCTCGACTGCGACTTCCGTATACAAGTTTATTATTCGTTGGTCAAGTTTATTATTCGAAAATTGTTTAATAGTAAGTCTAATCAAATTCGTTGGTCAAGTTTATTATTCGAAAATTGTTTAATAGTAAGTCTAATCAAATGTAGTATTACTGTATTAGTTAATATTCAGCCGGATCAATGTTCTGTGCCGGTATGGATTCTGTTCAAAAGAAAGATACGAGCAAATCAACCACGAGCAACAAAATCTTGTAACATGGAAAAAAGAAGAGACAGAACTAAGGGAAATGAGTTTGTGTGGCAAGTTACTAATGAAGCGCCTCCACGAGAAAGAAGGCGCTATCAGCGAAACTCCCAGAAAACATCAATCTTGGCCTCCCATGAATCAGAAGAACAGCTAAGCGAGTTAATCCGGGATTATGAAGGCCATGAACACTAACCAAGCCACTTTGTTAGAATGCAAAACAGATCCAGTACACTACTAGCTGCTACAAGAGCTACCCAATCGTGCGATACAAACAATATGCGGAGCCGCACACAGCCACCTCAAATCAGAAGGAAAGAGGCGGATAAAAACAAATCCGCGAGCAGCTCCACAACACTATAGGCCTCGTGTGAATCAGACGAACACGGAAGAGTTCGCCTGGGATTGTCGATGGCCACGCCCAATCGCACGGAAAGTAACACTGCAGGTCTGAGCTAAATCGAAACGAGAGGACGACGACGACCACTGAGGAGTGAGGGAAAATGGGGATCTGTTCAAGAACCAATCTGCCATCTCACGATGGAAGCGCTGAGGATGGAGCAATCAAGAAAGGATCTAGACCGGCAGGTTCATCTACGCCCGCAACGGAACCGAGACGGCACGAGCAAGAAGCCATCCGGTTCTCTCAAAGGCGATTTTTTTTCATCTTAAACCCCCACGAATCAGCAGTCACAGACTCAAAATCAAAAGAAAAAAAAAACACAGAGCTCGCAAGAACAAAATAAGCGGGATCCAAGAAAAACGAGAACAAGAGTCTGGAAGCGAGATTAGGACGACGGCGGCGCCATGGACGAGCGAATCGATCTGGTGGGGAAGGCGACGAGCTAGGGTTTACACGAGGCGGCGGCGGCGATGGCCGAAGGGAAAGGGATGGGGCGCCTCATATAGACGGGACGGCAGAGCGGAGCGATGGGCTGGATAGAACTATGGAGGCCCGTGGGCCAACAAACGGGGTTGAGATAGCCCGAGTTGCGTGGGCTGCCAGTAGAAGGTTCCTCTTATAGGCCTGAACGCTCGGCTTGGAGGCCCGTTTGGTTCCGAGCGAAGAAGAAGGAGCTGACAGCACGCGCGCGTCGTGGGCTTTTAGCGGCCTCGTGGTGGAGGCCTTGTTTCTCCGGTCACGGGCCACCCGCTGACTCGATCGAGCTCGCTGGTGATGGTGAGGGTGGACATTTTCAGACGCGTGCATCCTCGGCGAGCTCGACCGGCGCACTGACCAATGAGAAAATCAAAAATTCCCAGTAAAATTCAAACATATGTTCCATGCGTCTTCCTCCCTTGATTTCGTTTCGGTTCAAACTTGGCCGGCTTCCATGGCCTGTGGTCCCGTCCCACACGCGTTTCGTGTGCCTCCAACGCCGGCCGCCGGCGACCACGACGAGCTGCCGGTGGCCCGGTGCTAGTACACGCCGCGTTCCGGCCACGAACGGTCGGAAACCTCTGCGCCGCCTTGCCTCACTCTCACGACAAGCTCTCAGCTCAGTATTCTTATCAGCGCCGGCCACTGAGCATGCATCATCGGTTCATGTTTGCTTCAGAGCGGCAGCCGAGATATTAAAGTTTCATCGGGAGGACAAGTCTTGACAGTTATATCGCCCGCGTTCAGACCTGCCTCTTTCGCATATTTCCTGACACGACATGCAGGCCCCATGGTGTTAGGGCATGGTTGATCGCAACTTTGAACGGGTTTAGAATGTTAGGTCAGTCAGGTCAGTCTCATGAGTAGCTGTCGGATGGTCTTGGCCGGCACCTCTCTGTTTTTCTCCCTCCCTCCGCGTAGATCGCAGCTTTGAAATGTTTGCCGTCAGGAAGCACAACGACTGATCGAATTGGAATCTCTCTTCTTGGATTCAGGCGGCTCACATTCCAAGCCTGTACAAGATCTTCCAAGGATAAGGAGCTCGACCCACGCCTTCTCCCTTGCTACAACAACCCTTTCTTTACCTGCGTGCCATGGTGGTTTGGTGACTGTAGAAAAAGAACGTTTGTTTGCTGTCAGGAAGCGCAGCTGAATCTCCTCCTGGATTCAGTCCGGCTCACATTCCAAGCTTGGCTTGTACAGCTTCTTCCAAGGATAAGGAGGAGCTCGACCGGGTTTGGTGACTGTAGTAGACTTCCGCGATCGCCACTCCATCCCATGTGTGTGTTCATGCTGCTGCCCACACGCCCCTATCACCTCTGGTCTCTGTCTCTGGTCTGCCCGGCCCTGGCCGTCGTCTAGATTGAATACACAGCACCATGTTTACATCCAATCCGCTCGCTGTACCACACCAATTTTCTTGTTCGTTGAACAGTTAACCCTCATGGTTTCCTGATTGCCGCCACACCGTCCACCTCCATCGTCTCCAGTCTCCACGGCCCGCCGCCGCAGAAACGCAGCCCAGCACAAGCAACGCATGGTAATAATGGTAAATGCTAGTACATACATGGCGTTGGAGTTCGGACAATCTCTATCAATGTTACAGATGAGGAGACGGCTTTGATGTAATCGCCCGTCCGTCCTTCCTCTGATGCCCATGCAAACGCGCGACTTTGAGGACGTACTGGGTGCAGGTTTTTCTCGTCAGGACGGCGACCTGCAGAGCTCGATCCCCTTGAGGATTACATGCATTGATGCAATGCAGTCAGCAGCAGTGTGTTTGCGATGACGGCAAATGCGTATGGGATGACTTCAACGATCAACAGCTCGGGGGTAGCTCAGACATCGCAGTCCGACCTAAACACAGGATTGCTAGATATAATGACCTTAGGATCATTGGTGACGCAGCATTAATTCAGATGACGCGACCGGCTGAAGTGATCTTCTCTGCGTTTTTATTCCTAAAGTGTTTCTGAATTCCCCCGAGATGGAGGAGAAATCGGTGGAGATAGGAATAGCGGAAAGGGGGTAAATAAAGGGGCAGTATAAAATAAGAGGATATGGCACATGCCTGATGTTCCTCCTACGGAAAGCTGTAATGGATGATTGGATATGATTCTTCTCTTTTTTTGCCCAAAAAGAATGGATAGGAGGGAGGGCGGAGCAAGAGATTCTCTTCAGAACTGCAGGCACCTGAATGCAGCAGGATAACACAACAAAAGATGCAGTCAGTATTCTGTTGCCGGATATCTATCTGAACTGTACTGGTTCGGTTCCTTTGCGATCAATCCACCAGGAACAACATCTAGGGCTTCCCATCCGATTTGGATTTAGATGCTCCTCCTACCTTTTGTCCTAGCTCCCTTTCTTCATGTGCCGGGTCACTGCCAAGTGCAGAATCACTGGAGCAAACAAAACAACATTGTTGAGGCCCTAAAACATTGGAACAAACTAGGTTGGTGGCAAAGTGATATTCCCCGATGGATATGATGGGTTGTTTCGAGACGATTATGTATGCTCTTTCGCTTCAGGCAACAAGTCTATCTAAAGTGGTTTCGTGTTGCCCTCAAAAAAAAAATGGGTTTCGTGTTAGGTTATTTTCTTCAAATTTTCCGACTTGTGCGGTTTTCCTTTTCGGGAGGCGTGTTGAGCTTCGCAAATATGCATCGATAAACAGTAGTACTATTATGTAATTATTGATGATGCGCCAATAGGATGCAAACAGCATCTCGTCTAATGTGAACGGAAAAGGATGTCTCAAACAAAGCTTTCTTTTCAGTACAGTTGATTGTCAAACACCTAACATGCCAAAGTTGCCCAATAGTTGTACTGCAGTACTGCTTGTGCAAGTGCAAATCATTGGAAGGCTTCACTTTCAGAAGGGTATTATAGCATCCACATGATGCATGGGAAACTGGAAGATGAATAAAGAGACACAAGTGTCGAGATTTTCCCATTCAGTGTAAATCCGAAGCCTCCAATGATGCTAGTATTGATATGGTTAGTAAAGCACGATGTGCTTGACGGGTAAACAAAAAGCAGGGATTTGGTTCATATGTATCTACTCTGAACTTTTATATTCATATAAGTATGTTAATCTGGATGAGACACCACCTTTTGAAGCCTTCTTTAGTTTACTTTATTTGATTCAGTGCGAGTTAAAACAAAGGTCATTGTTCTCCACCAGTCATCTAAACACTAAAGAGAGACCTGCTACTTTGGTCTACTAATGACTGACGATAAGAAAGGTGGAGTCCATAAAAACACAGGACGATGCCACTAACAAAAGTTGGAATTTACTGCACAAAGTGCCAACTAGACTGATAAATTAACACTCTATCCGGTTCATATTATAAGTCATCTGAAAACGAAATACAAGGACTTTGGATTGGGAGAAGAACCAAAAAAGAAAACGTTTTGTCAGACCTTTTCTTTCTTGAAACCATCCATAAAGAAACAATGTTACAGTGTGACAGATATAGTAGAAAAACTGGTATGATTTTTCTAGTAGTTATGATAAGTCTACTAGAAGGTACAAAGTACCATAGAAATCTCCCTATTGTGGTTGTTATGGTGATGACCTTTCTGTCTATCTTGTACATTGGCACCTAACCTTGATAACAATGCTTGCTTGCATAGTAAGGGCTACTTTAGTTCTCAATTCCTTCCCCTGCTATTTGGCAAATGCTTGTGATCTTTGGTACAGCATAAGCCAAAGAACTATATATATATGATACCTTCACCAACACCAACTACTTTGTATTGTCATTTTGTTTAACACATCCTATCAGATTACGTCTCCTCGTCAAATTGTCTATAGTTAGACTAGAATATTCTAGTCAAAACAGGAACACTTGTAGTATCTACCTTGTTTATCACAAGTTTGGAATGAATCTTGTTTTGTCATTCTTTTTGGGGGTTGTTCGGTTAGTTGAGATGTACTTCGGCAGTGAACGAACTAGTGGATTACTATTTTTTCACGGGGACTACTTTTCACTGGATTTCAAATAAGACCTGAAAGCTCTATACAAACTACTAAGGATTCAAATTAGACCTGGTAATTATACTTTAACGCTGAGTTGCTGGCACTTGTAGTAGAGGAAAGGACTTGCCCTAAGGTTCTGGGTGGAAATTTCCTAATCTGAGCGAATTTGAAAAATTTCGTCGCTAAGATGGAAATACAATTGGTCTCTCTATGATACGTGGCCCCAGAGCCCATATATATGTCGGACTAGCATCCCATGATAGTGTCTAATATGCATGCATATTTCCACATTATTGTCAGGAACAGAGGTTTCTCTATGATATACAGTTGGATTTCCTGTCTGAAAGGACACTCGACGTCAAATGTACAGTTGGGTTTCCTGTATGATACAAGATCAGGATTCAGGAGTAAATGCACACAAAGGACCATGAACTGAGTTTACTGCACAATCACTGTAGTAATCTACCTTCAAGTAGAACAGCCGCACCATCCTAAAATGGTCTGATCAGATTTAGTAAATAAAAACATTAGAAAATGACATTAATAATTTCCGTATCCAATCCAATCCAAATAAGCTCTTATCATATACAGAGAAAAGTCTCAATGTCAAACAAAGAAAATCATTGGTCCACCATGTGTGGTGTACACGTCTTAATTTTCTACTCCACATCACAACAGCGAGAATATATCTCTTGTCCAACTGTGTCAATTTTTTATTCCAAATCATGGTTAAACAGGGAGCACACCCTTTTCCATTCAGTTGACCCTGTCGGAACAAAAAAATCAGTGGCAAATGCGCACAAGATTTGCAGCGAGAGAGAGATTCCTGATATGAGCCACACAACTAAACATATGTACAGGGGTTGACAGCGACGGCAAGCATTATTGAGATTAGGAGGGAGGAGGGAGCAGCATCCACCACAGCACCCAGCTGTGGGCTTTGCAGATTCCTGCGGATTCTATCTAAGCGCAGTTAACTAGGCCAGCATCTGGATTGAATTGTCAATACCATAAAAGGGGATGATGCCAAAATTATAGCATCCACATGATGCATGGGAAACTGGAAGATGAATAAAGAGACACAAGTGTCGAGATTTTCCCATTCAGTGTAAATCCGAAGCCTCCAATGATGCTAGTATTGATATGGTTAGTAAAGCACGATGTGCTTGACGGGTAAACAAAAAGCAGGGATTTGGTTCATATGTATCTACTCTGAACTTTTATATTCATATAAGTATGTTAATCTGGATGAGACACCACCTTTTGAAGCCTTCTTTAGTTTACTTTATTTGATTCAGTGCGAGTTAAAACAAAGGTCATTGTTCTCCACCAGTCATCTAAACACTAAAGAGAGACCTGCTACTTTGGTCTACTAATGACTGACGATAAGAAAGGAGGAGTCCATAAAAACACAGGATAATGCCACTAACAAAAGTTGGAATTTACTGCACAAAGTGCCAACTAGACTGATAAATTAACACTCTATCCGGTTCATATTATAAGTCATCTGAAAACGAAATACAAGGACTTTGGATTGGGAGAAGAACCAAAAAAGAAAACGGCACCCTTATCTCTCTCTCTCTGTCTCTCTCTATCTCTTTTGGCGAGGAGAATTGGAATTCTTCTCCTCTGCCGTTCTTGTTTCTTGTTCTTCTTCTTCGCCGGCGTGCGGTGGCCATGGCTAGGAAGTGCTCTAGCTGTGGCAACAATGGCCACAACTCGAGGACCTGCAGCGGGCACGGCAGGGTGGTCTTCGAGAACGGCGGCGGCGGAGGAGGAGGGGTGAGGTTGTTCGGGGTGCAGCTGCACGTGGGGTCGTCGTCGTCTCCCATGAAGAGGTGCTTCAGCATGGAGTGCCTGTCGTCCGCGGCGCCGCCGCCGGCGTACTACGCCGCCCTCGCCGCCAGCAGCTCCTCGCCGTCCGTGTCGTCGTCGTCGTCGCTCGTCTCGGTGGAGGAGACCCCCGACAAGATGGCCTCCAACGGGTACCTCTCCGACGGGCTCATGGGCAGAGGCCAGGAGAGGAAGAAGGGTGAGTTCGTTCGTTCAATTCACAGCCCGGGATTCCAATTCCTTTCTCCTCCCAACCGACCCAACTTGATGCATGGTTTCAGATTGCTGTTGTTGCTTCAGAATCTGCAACTTCGTAGCTAGCTGTCTCGATCAATAAGACTTTGCATCTTATAAGCTACACACAGACACCGTAGATTACAAAATTCTCAGCTTAATTCGCTTTAATAATTGCATCCTAAAATAAAAACATCAGGGGTTCCATGGACGGAGGACGAGCACCGGAGGTTCCTGGCAGGGCTGGAGAAGCTGGGGAAGGGCGACTGGCGAGGCATCTCCCGGCACTTCGTGACGACGCGGACGCCGACGCAGGTCGCCAGCCACGCCCAGAAGTACTTCCTCCGGCAGAGCAGCCTCACGCACAAGAAACGCCGCTCCAGCCTCTTCGACGTGGTACGTACGTCTCCCTCACTCCCTGCCATATCATCATGCTGCACGAACACACCTCCCTGCAACCTCTGCAAGATTCACACACAGTTTCACTTTCACATCACGTCTGGTGATGCTGCTGTGTGTCTGCAATTAGTTAGTAACAGCCTTCCATTATATCGATTGTTTCAGGTGGAGAACGCGGACAGGGCGATGAGCGGGAGCGAGCAGCATCGCCTGAGACTGAAGGACGTGAGCACTAGCACCTCCATGCCCGGCACGGAGCTCCCGGCCCTGTCCCTCGGCATCAGCAGGACAGCGAAGCCTGAACGTGCCCTGCCTCCAAGCCTGTCGTCCCTGCATCAGCCACGGTGCTCGGCGGCAATGAGCGGCGGCGGCGGCGCGTCGCCGAAGCACAAGCACCACCCTTCGTCCGTGCAGATGCTGTCGAAGCAGGCGCCGGACCTGGAGCTCAAGATCTCCACCGCCGACCACCAGGCGGCCGCCGGATCGTCGCCGAGGACGCCCTTCTTCGGGACCATCAGGGTCACATGACCGGAAAGAGAGAAGACGATGACGAAGACGACGACGGCGATCGGTCGGTCTTCGAGAACGGCAGCGGCGGCGGCGGCGGAGGAGGAGGAGGGGTGAGGCTGTTCGGGGTGCAGCTGCACGTGGGGTCGTCGTCGTCTCCCATGAAGAGGTGCTTCAGCATGGAGTGCCTGTCGTCCGCGGCGCCGCCGCCGGCGTACTACGCCGCCCTCGCCGCCAGCAGCTCCTCGCCGTCCGTGTCGTCGTCGTCGTCGCTCGTCTCGGTGGAGGAGACCCCCGACAAGATGGCCTCCAACGGGTACCTCTCGGACGGGCTCATGGGCAGGCCGCAGGAGAGGAAGAAGGGTGAGTTGGCAACCTGTTTGTGGTTCCCATGGGATTCAGATCGTTGCTGCTTCAGAACTTGCAACCTCACCATATACCTGTCTAAATCATTTATTCTCAGAGTATCAATTACTAGACCTTTTCTGCACCTTATAATAAGCTACAAAATTCTCAGCTTAATTCGCTTGAATAGTTGCATCCGATCCTAAAATAAAAACAAAAACTCATCTTTTTTTTCGATCTCTGGATATGATGTCAACTACTACTACCACCATCAGGGGTTCCATGGACGGAGGACGAGCACCGGAGGTTCCTGGCAGGGCTGGAGAAGCTGGGCAAGGGCGACTGGCGAGGCATCTCCCGGCACTTCGTGACGACGCGGACGCCGACGCAGGTCGCCAGCCACGCCCAGAAGTACTTCCTCCGGCAGAGCAGCCTCACGCACAAGAAACGCCGCTCCAGCCTCTTCGACGTGGTACGTACGTCTCCCTCACTCCCTGCCATATCATCATGCTGCACGAACACACCTCCCTGCAACCTCTGCAAGATTCACACACAGTTTCACTTTCACATCACGTCTGGTGATGCTGCTGTGTGTCTGCAATTAGTTAGTAACAGCCTTCCATTATATCGATTGTTTCAGGTGGAGAACGCGGACAGGGCGATGAGCGGGAGCGAGCAGCATCGCCTGAGACTGAAGGACGTGAGCACTAGCAGCTCCATGCCCGGCACGGAGCTCCCGGCCCTGTCCCTCGGCATCAGCAGGACAGCGAAGCCTGAACGTGCCCTGCCTCCAAGCCTGTCGTCCCTGCATCAGCCACGGTGCTCGGCGGCAATGAGCGGCGGCGGCGGCGCGTCGCCGAAGCACAAGCACCACCCTTCGTCCGTGCAGATGCTGTCGAAGCAGGCGCCGGACCTGGAGCTCAAGATCTCCACCGCCGACCACCAGGCGGCCGCCGGATCGTCGCCGAGGACGCCCTTCTTCGGGACCATCAGGGTCACATGACCGGAAAGAGAGAAGACGATGACGAAGACGACGACGGCGATCGGTCGGGATATATATCCGCTCCATTCCATTCCTAGAAGAGCTTTTATTTGCTCACATCATCTGGTGAAG
>OAMR01000069.1:581415-593414 GCA_900205405.1 Echinochloa crus-galli
CAATCCTCCTAGATTTCAATCAGATGAATGAATCGCAATTCACAAAGTGGCAACCGCAAGTACAGTTTGCCTGTTGCCTCATGTAGGATACTACTAGTAGGCTTTCGGCTGGCCGATGGTAGGTGACTGATGCTGTTTTGTGTTGAGAGAAAAATACTGCTGGTTGGCTGTGACTGATGCTGATTTATTCTGAGAGAAAAGTACTGGTGGCTGGTAAACCAAACGAACATGGCGTGCATATCATACTCAGTGCAAAACCAAACTGTTAGAAGAAGAAAGCAGAAAGTGAACATGGTGATTGAGAGTGAGCTCATCTCTCACCATCTCTCTGTTCTGTTCTGTCCCTAACCCATAAAACAAGCCCACTCCGGCGGCGGCGGCGGCGCTGCCCTTTGTGTTGTGTCAACATAAAGAGGCCAGAGACAAGGTAGCAGCCGTTCTTTATTTGCACGACTAAAATTAGGCCAGTAAAGTTTCATCTTCCGACGATACAGCAACAGGAAACGACGGCGGCGGCATCTCTCGTTTTGTTTGCCAACGACACACACATACACCACTACGACCAAAAGCTCATCCTTGCTTCCTTTCCTTCACCAGATGATGTGAGCAAATAAAAGCTCTTCTAGGAATGGAATGGAACGGATATCCCGACCGATCGCCGTCGTCGTCTCTCTTTCCGGTCATGTGACCCTGATGGTCCCGAAGAAGGGCGTCCTCGGCGACGATCCGGCGGCCGCCTGGTGGTCGGCGGTGGAGATCTTGAGCTCCAGGTCCGGCGCCTGCTTCGACAGCATCTGCACGGACGAAGGGTGGTGCTTGTGCTTCGGCGACGCGCCGCCGCCGCCGCTCATTGCCGCCGAGCACCGTGGCTGATGCAGGGACGACAGGCTTGGAGGCAGGGCACGTTCAGGCTTCGCTGTCCTGCTGATGCCGAGGGACAGGGCCGGGAGCTCCGTGCCGGGCATGGAGCTGCTAGTGCTCACGTCCTTCAGTCTCAGGCGATGCTGCTCGCTCCCGCTCATCGCCCTGTCCGCGTTCTCCACCTGAAACAATCGATATAATGGAAGGCTGTTACTAACTAATTGCAGACACACAGCAGCATCACCAGACGTGATGTGAAAGTGAAACTGTGTGTGAATCTTGCAGAGGTTGCAGGGAGGTGTGTTCGTGCAGCATGATGATATGGCAGGGAGTGAGGGAGACGTACGTACCACGTCGAAGAGGCTGGAGCGGCGTTTCTTGTGCGTGAGGCTGCTCTGCCGGAGGAAGTACTTCTGGGCGTGGCTGGCGACCTGCGTCGGCGTCCGCGTCGTCACGAAGTGCCGGGAGATGCCTCGCCAGTCGCCCTTGCCCAGCTTCTCCAGCCCTGCCAGGAATCTCCGGTGCTCGTCCTCCGTCCATGGAACCCCTGATGGTGGTAGTAGTAGTTGACATCATATCCAGAGATCGAAAAAAAAGATGAGTTTTTGTTTTTATTTTAGGATCGGATGCAACTATTCAAGCGAATTAAGCTGAGAATTTTGTAGCTTATTATAAGGTGCAGAAAAGGTCTAGTAATTGATACTCTGAGAATAAATGATTTAGACAGGTATATGGTGAGGTTGCAAGTTCTGAAGCAGCAACGATCTGAATCCCATGGGAACCACAAACAGGTTGCCAACTCACCCTTCTTCCTCTCCTGCGGCCTGCCCATGAGCCCGTCCGAGAGGTACCCGTTGGAGGCCATCTTGTCGGGGGTCTCCTCCACCGAGACGAGCGACGACGACGACGACACGGACGGCGAGGAGCTGCTGGCGGCGAGGGCGGCGTAGTACGCCGGCGGCGGCGCCGCGGACGACAGGCACTCCATGCTGAAGCACCTCTTCATGGGAGACGACGACGACCCACGTGCAGCTGCACCCCGAACAGCCTCACCCCTCCTCTCTGCCGCCGCGCCGCCCGTTCTCGAAGACGACCTGCCGTGCCCGCTGCAGGTCCTCGAGTTGTGGCCATTGTTGCCACAGCTAGAGCACTTCCTAGCCATGGCCACCGCAACGCCGGCGAAAAGAAGAACAAGAAACAAGAACGCAGAGGAGAAGAATAATTCCTCCTCGCCAAAAGAGAGAGATAAGAGACAGAGAGAGAGAGATAAGGGTGTGTGAGATGGATGTTTGCATCTGGGCTGGGACTCGTCGTCGTCGCTCGTCTCGGTGGAGGAGACCCCCGACAAGATGGCCTCCAACGGGTACCTCTCCGACGGGCTCATGGGCAGAGGCCAGGAGAGGAAGAAGGGTGAGTTCGTTCGTTCAATTCACAGCCCGGGATTCCAATTCCTTTCTCCTCCCAACCGACCCAACTTGATGCATGGTTTCAGATTGCTGTTGTTGCTTCAGAATCTGCAACTTCGTAGCTAGCTGTCTCGATCAATAAGACTTTGCATCTTATAAGCTACACACAGACACCGTAGATTACAAAATTCTCAGCTTAATTCGCTTTAATAATTGCATCCTAAAATAAAAACATCAGGGGTTCCATGGACGGAGGACGAGCACCGGAGGTTCCTGGCAGGGCTGGAGAAGCTGGGGAAGGGCGACTGGCGAGGCATCTCCCGGCACTTCGTGACGACGCGGACGCCGACGCAGGTCGCCAGCCACGCCCAGAAGTACTTCCTCCGGCAGAGCAGCCTCACGCACAAGAAGCGCCGCTCCAGCCTCTTCGACGTGGTGCGTACGTCTCCCAGTCCCTGCTGCCATATCTATCAATCATCATGCAGCACGAACACGCCTCCCTGCAACCTCTGCAAGATTTTACACACAGTTCCACTTTCACATCACGTCTGCTGATGCTCAGCTGCTGTGTGGCTGCAATTAGCTAGTAATTGACAGCCTTCCATTGTTTCAGGTGGAGAACGCCGACAGGGCGATGAGCGGGAGCGAGCAGCATCGCCTGAGACTGAAGGACGTGAGCACTAGCAGCTCCATGCCCGGCACGGAGCTCCCGGCCCTGTCCCTCGGCATCACCAGCAGCAGGAGCAGCAGGACAGCGAAGCCTGAACGCGCCCTGCCTCCAAGCCTGTCGTCCCTGCATCAGCCACGGTGCTCGGCGGCAATGAGCGGCGGCGGCGGCGGCGGTGCGTCGCCGAAGCACAAGCACCGCCCTTCTTCGTCCCTGCAGACGATGCTGTCGAAGCAGCAGGCTCATCAGGCGATCATCCAGGCGCCGGACCTGGAGCTCAAGATCTCCACCGCCGCCGACCACCAGGCGGCGGCCGCCGGGTCGTCGCCGAGGACGCCCTTCTTCGGCACCATCAGGGTCACATAACCGGAAAGAGAGACGACGGCGGCGGCGGCGGCGGCGGCGATCGGTCGGGATATATATCCGCTCCATTCCATTCCTAGAAGAGCTTTTATTTGCTCACATCATCTGGTGAAGAAGATCGATGAAGGAAAGGAAGCAAGAATGAGCTTTTGGTAGTAGTGGTGTATGTGTGTGTCGTTGCAAACAAAACGAGAGATGCCGCCGCCGCCGTCGTATCCTGTTGCTGTACGCATGTATACTTTACTGGCCTAATTTTAGTCGTGCAAATAAAGAAGGGCTGCTACCTTGTCTCTGGCCTCTTTATGTTGACACAAAGGGCAGCGCCGCCGGAGTGGGCTTGTTTTATGGGTTAGGGACAGAACAGAGAGATGGTGAGAGATGAGCTCACTCTCATCACCATGTTCACTTTCTGCTTTGTTTGTTCAACAGTTTGGTTTTGCAGGTAGGCACTGAGGATGATATGATACGCAACTACTAGTAGTATCTTACACGAGGCAAAGTGTACTTGCAGTCGCCGCTTTGTGAATTGTGATTCATTATTCATCTGATTGAAATCTAGGAGGATTGGAGTACCTAACTACTCCGTAGTACAGAGGTTACAGGTCAGACAAGATTAACATTTGGTCAGTTGCCCACTCAACAAGTGGTCAGCTACTACAAGTACGGCCGTGTCGACCAAATTAATCTTCAGCTACACTGCACCTCACAAATCATTTTGACTGTATGTATCCACGTTTGACTCGTTATCTCAATAAATACATGGTTCCACGTATCACGGCCTCTTACCACGCGGTATCACCGCTGCCCAATCCGTATCCGATACGTTCTCACCCCTATCGCCACGGACGCATGCTCCACGGAGACAAAAAATTACTCCTGCTTCTGGTAGTAGTTACCAGTCAGATGATCAGTCGTCTGTCTGATGACGCACACGCAAGACTGCACGCAGAAGCTACAGGAAGGATCGACGACGATCCCTGACGAAAATATCTTCTGACGAAATGACCATCAGCGTCGCCCGAACCGGACGCCGGACAGGTGGCGGCGGCGCGCTCGCCGCCCGGCAGGACATGGCCGGAGAGAGCTGCTGGGCGAGCGGTGGTTGCCGGGGCGTCGCTTTCCTGATCCCGGAACTAATAAAAATCCAAATCCGTGCTCCTCCGCATCTGATTGCCGAAGAACCGAGGATAAACAAAAAAATTCTAGCTCCTTCAGATTAGGATACGGCGTGCGGATTATTTGTTAATTGAGTGGATGCTACGGCTGTGATGCGGATCGGAGACGTACAGCGCGTAGGGTAGTTAGTAGGGCCCTGCGGCATGGAAAATTGGAAAGGTGGTGGCGCTGCTGTTCAAGTGGTGATTAACGTGAGAAACGGGTTTGGAAAGGAAGAGAGAGATGATAAAAAAGAGGGATGATAGATAGGACAAGGAGGAAAAATCAAAAGGGACAAAAAAGAAAGCTGGGTGACTGGTGTGGTGTGCCATCTTATCCCTGATCATCATTCCCAATTTCCATCCGTGGAGGATATGGTAGGATAATAATAATAATCAGATAAAGCCTTTTCCTTGGTCTTTTTTTCTGACAAACCAGTTCCATAAAGCCAACTCCAACACGTACCATACAGAATTTTTAGGTACTCTATCTACGCACTAGCATCCTGCCTCTTGCAATTCCAACAATAATCAATCATTCGGAGATTTGAAACGCGGTAGTTAAGATAACCTTTCAAAATTCTTCTTTTTTTCAAAAGAAAAAAAAATCTGTCGCAGCTGCTCCTGTTCCTGCTCCTGCTGCGTACCAGGTGTCCAGCGAGGTCACGGACGGCGACTCGTGCAGCGCCGCCCGGCCACCCACGTCGCGCGGCGGCGTCGTCAAATCACGCACACGCCACCGACTGAATAATGGAGGCGAAGCCCAAAGCCAAAAACGCCGCTCGCCTCGCCGCCGGTGGCCTGGCCGGTTCCAAACTGATTGATTGGCCGGCAGGTTCTTGTTCTTCTGGTCCCTGGCAGAACAGCAGATACATGATGCACTGATGCAGGTGCAGGAACAAGTGAGCAACTGACTGACTGAATGGATGATGGATGAGATTGGAACGGAGCAAGCTGCCAAGGAGACCAATCAGGCAAGCGAGCCCCTCTTGGACGATCCCATTTCTGTGACGAGCAAGAACACACTCACACATGATCACATCAGCTTTACAGTCCGGGTCTTTTCATACAGTAGTGAGTACTTTATCAGGTTGAGAAATCTAGGCAGAGAGGAGTACCTAATTTTCAAAAAATGAGGATTGGAGTACCGGATCCAGTGGATATGTGAGCTCTGAAAATTCTGGCCCCGGGGATGTGAGCGGAAACCTAATTCTGCACGAAGCAGTGTCACACACACGGCAAAGACAAAGACCATTCTGCACATCGCGTACGACGATGGCTTGACCAATCGCCGTGTTCGATACTCCGATACGTACACTGCTAGGACTCGGAGGAACATGTGTTTGGTTGCGTCCAGGTACAGACGACGCAGGGCATGACGGAAGCCGGGCATGCGGTTCGTATGCGTATTAGCAGCGTGCACTTGTTAAATGTGATCATTAAGCTCAGAGTAATACTAGTAATACTTACTGACAAGAGGTGAGACGGTAAAGATAGGTGGGCGATGGTTCTTGAAGATGGGGACGCGAGCGAGGTCGACGGCGATAGTTGGAGAAAAATCACTGGTCAGTCAGTCAGTCAGTCTTCTTTGGAATGCTATAAAGCTCTCAAGGAAAATTCTTTCTCGACGCATTGCATCATCATCCGAGTCCGTGAGTGCAGTAAGCTTGGGTTTTAAGACCTGCTTAGCAAGTCAATATATAGTACTCCGATCCGTATAAGGTTAGGCAGTCTAAATTCAGAAATTCACTGCCACCATAGCCGCGAGGGAAGGCGACAAATGGCTGGATTATTCTTCCTGATGCGCCTTGGCATCTTGCGTCCATCTTGTGTTGTGGTATTTGCAGGGACGAAACTGAAAGGAAGCGACTTTCCAAGGATCATGACATCTGAACCACTGTTGTTGTCAGGGTGGTTTGCTGTTCAGCATAGCAATAGGAAGCTGCATGTCGTCATAGTGAATAGTACAGACATTAGAGCGGCAGACCAGTGCTTAAGGCTGGCTGCACATCAAGGTCAATTTCCATTCCTTCTTTTTTAAAATAAAAAATGACCCAGTGCATCACGGTCAAAATCTTTAACAGTACATGTAAATGGATATGACCAATTGGCCATAAAAAAAGCCTCAAAAGTCAATTACAAGATTTTGAGACGCTGCTTCTGGCTCATATCCAAATATAAAGTACTCCGTTACTATCAAGAGAACTGCTAGTGGAGTGGTTTGTGATTTTTTTTTCTTTGAGACACTAGTGGATTATCACTGTTCTGGTAGTCATTTAGTATGTCATATTGTCTTGTCCAGATGACATAAGAAGAAAGCCCACATAAACTTTCGAACTCATCAACAAACAAAAAAACAGCTGGCCCTTTTTGCTGCTGGGTCCGGTGGACCTGTCTCCACAGTTCCACACCATCCAACAAAAATAAAGAGCATCAGCCCAAACAGACATAACGTGCATTTTGGGCCGACGAAGGTGACAAGATAAGGCCTCGCCCTCATCGCGATCAGTTCCTTTGGATTTTTGTTTTCTGAAGGACGTCTTGTGTTTGGTCACCAAAGCTTTGTGTGTTGTCCAATGTCGATCGCAAAATAGAAGCGTACAGTCGGTTTAGAGGGAAGACGATCATACGCTACAATTATGACTTCGTATTCAACAGGCAGAAGCCAAACGGCTGAATACAACCATTCGCCATGGACCGGAGTCGAGAGCTCTACATCACGGTTCAAATGATCCTCACATGTCGACGCGTTGGCCACATTGCCTTGCTACTGAGTTCTGACTACACAAGCAATCATCCACAAGACCCCAACAATCATCCGTAACAAGCATAGAGCGTCAGAAGTCAACAGAACAAGGCTAACACCGATGCACGACGATTACAAGAATTTCATCCATTGGAAGAAGAGGTCAAGCACTCTGTTGCTGAAAACACAACGTAGTGGCAACACATAATAATATATTGGTGATAATCGCAAGTACATTGCGAACCAAACAAAACAGAGTGCATACATGAGTTCGGCTTTTAAAGTATGCGAATGAACATAAGCTACCAAGTACAAAACTGATTTGAGTACCTAGTCTTGATACATAATGCAATCCGAGATTGCACAAAGTAGACTGAAAACTTCCATAGAGGTGAACACGTTGTAACCATAACATCTCTAACGGCTGAGCTTGTATCAAAGGTTCTAAGAAGTGTTAGCCTGGGCCTTGTTGAGGATGACACCTTCATACTTAACCTGGAACCACTTCATCGCGTCCTCCTTGGTCACCCCGTGCTGGATACCAACACGGGACTTGCACCTGCGGCGGCGGGCGACACGGTACCCGGCGCGCTCAAGGACGACATAGAAGTCCATCCCATAAATACCAGTGGAAGGATCATACCTGACATGAGATGGAAATTAATTCAAGATGAATCACCAGAACAGTCATAACAGAGGACCATGGCAATATCACATAAATCGACCCTAAATTAGAGCATGCAACAACACAAATGAATAGAAGTAACAGTTATGACAATAAAATCTTGATTTGCCATGCATATTACTTTAAGTCATCAGATACCAGTACTGGAAAAATTTAGATTTTGTTATCTGATCAAATGCCAAAGAGAATTCCAACATAAATTCTGTTTATAAAAAGGTACAATTTAGATTTTGTTATCTGATCAAATGCCAAAGAGAATTCCAACATAAATTCTGTTTATAAAAAAGAGTGAATTCCAACAATGGAAGCTCCAGAAACAAATAAAAAAGAACTGAGGCCTCAGAGTAAAAGCGCATCAGTAGACCAGCAGTTGCTAGGCTTCATATGGTACGGACAATTAATTCAAGTCATTGGCCCATCACAACCAGAAAAAGAATGTTCTTATTTCGCAAATCTGCTGCAAATGAACCTTCTTTCATTGGCAAAGATTTATAAGAAATAAGCCTTATTCACCAACTAGTATTATGCACAAACCAAATCATGCATAACCAATGTGATTAGTTCAAAAATGTTATCTAGAAACAGAACATGTTAAGTATCTTACTTGATGCCAAGATCAATGTGCTCCTGGATTCCAAAACCAAAGCACCCTGTCTCACTGAAGTTCCTCCTTAGCAATTCATATTCCTTGACCTTCAGTCCACTCTCCAGAAGCTGCATTGCCTTCTCGCCCCTCACGGTAACATAGCAGGCAATCTTCTCATTACGCCTGATACCAAAGGAACGGACAGTGTACCTAGCTGAAGAAGATGGACAATAGAAAAATGTTAAACAATGGAAGTAACATAATGATGCTAGGAAAACGAGACAAAAAAAAACTAATTCGAAAAGCGAACATACCCTTGGAGAACACTGGTGACTGGCCACTGAGTTGCTCCAAGACCTGCAAGCATGAAAGCAAACAATTTAATTACTGCTAACTGAAGGTTTGGTAACGGTATTGACAAAAGTGATCAAAATCTGCATGGTGGTAGAATAAAATTAGGTTTCACAAATAGAGAAGTTATCAATTTAGGATAGCCAACTGGTAAAACGACTGGCTAAAACCTCCACAAAACCATGATTTGCAAAATGTATACAGCTAATGGAAACGACTTACAAAACCTATGCTTGCAAAAGAACAGGAACAGCGTGAATTTTATCAAAATACAGCTATAAGTCATTCAGCTTTGAATTTTCATTCTGTTGTCAATGATCGACGTTTCTAAAATGACCAAACAAAACTACAGGAGAGGTCAGGATTTGCATAAGAACAGGAAGCTGAACGTAAATAGGTATGCATGTTAATCCGTTAAGTTATTGTTGCACAATACAAAAAGAAAACTGAATTTAATATACCCTTCAATGAATTACATTCGCCCATCACAAAAAATCTTCGCTGATTACAAACAAATCCGAGCTCACATTTATAGACGTTATATAAAACCATGAAAGAAACGAAAATCAGAAGCAGTTTATGAGCTCATCGGATCCTAGTAATGCAAGCTACTCGGACGTCTATTCTATACAACAAAAAAAAGGAATGCTTTGGCAGAAAGATTTGAAAGGAAAGAACAGGAGTGGATCCAACCTTGGCGGCACGGGTGAGGCGATCTCCACTCTCTCCGACGGAGATGTTGAGCACCAGCTTCTGCACCTTGATCTCCCGCATCGGGTTCGACTGCTTCTTCTCCGACGCCTGCGCAACGAACGCCACACGCACAGGCGCGCAAAGGGGGTTAGCTCCGCCGCACACAGAAGAAGAGCAGCGAGACGAGACGGTGTGAGAGGAAGCAAGGAGGGAGGCTCACCATCGGTGTCGCGGCGACTGGACCCTTGGGCGTCGGCGTCGGCGGCGCGGCGGCGGGGTGAGGATGCGAGAGGGGGTCGGGCGCGGAGAATGGCTGGTGGCGGCGGCAGGGGATTAATAGAGGGAAACCCTAGCGATGTGGGAAGGGAAGGTATTTTGGGCTTCCAGTACGCCGTTTGGGCTTAAGCCGCGGAAAGGAAAAAGCACACCGTCGACAGCCCGATCCGCGCGCCGCTTGAGATCTCTCTCTACTAAGCCCACTAGCATACCAGGCCGACTGGCCCGTCGACGACGGGCCGTATTCGTGTAAAAAAACGACGGGCCATATTTCTTCTTCTATGAGGAGAAAAAATATTTCACATCCACTGGTAGCGTCGTGGTGGTGTTTTTCTATCCTGTTGCTTTGTCGCTCATCAGTGCATTCAGCTTGTGCTCAAAAATAAAACAGTGCATTCAACTTTCCCTTAAAAAAATCAGAGCAAGGCTGCAGCCCAAACAAAGCAAGCTTGCACGGGCCACCAACGAAGGTAACAAAATCTGGGCCTGGCCCAAAACGTTTAAGATGGCCGACAGAGGTGACAAAATTTGCAGAGACCTGCTTTGTGCTGCCAAGTCACAAAGCAAAACACAAAGCAAGCTTCTAGTAGTACGTTAGGAGCAGGGTTTTTTTTTCCCTTTTTTGGCGGGTAAGCTAGACTAAACGCAAAGGGTTGATTGATTCTAGCAGTATACTGTGAGTGAGTACCGGCACAAGGAGGTTAATTGTACAGTCGCAAAAAAAAAAAAGAGGTCAATGGTAGTAGCCGCTGTCACGGAGAACCACCCCTTCACGGCGAGATCGCCATGGACGACCTCTACTCGACGATTACGTGCTACATACGGTGGTAACATAGGCCGTGGCCTGGCCACCGACCGCGCGACGATTGGACCCTCATCTCCTTCCTGGTCCACGGCGCATACTGTAGAGGCCAGCTATATATTACCAGTCGCAGCGCCCGGCCCGCGTCCACGGTCGTCCGTCCCCGCGCGCCGGCCGGTCTCCGTGTCGCCAGCCGGGAAGCAGGGCCGCCCTCGCCACGGCTCCAGACGAGGAGACGAGACCGCGCGACCCCGGCAGCCACCCAGCTGTACTGCGGCGTCGGTGGTGCGTGCGGCCAAGCAATTATTTCTTCCTCCTCTTCTTCTCCTCGCCGACCCCGCGCGCGCGCGTCGTGGTGTACTCGCACCCCGGCCGCGGGCGTGCCGCCGCGCGCGACGTGTCCGGCCGGTGCACATGCCACGGGGCCCCGCGGCCCCCGCTAGCTTTTCCACGGCCCCCGGCGCGCCCATGCCCGCGTGCCCCGGCGCGCGACGTGTTCGGCCTGGGCGCGCCCGCACATGACATGAGCCGGGCATGTGCTCCCCGCGCCCGCGGCACCTCTCGCCGTGTCCGTCGACTTGACTAGTAGATAGACCCCCACACGCCGCCGGGCTGCTGCTGCTGCTGCCGATGACTCACCCCGCTACGTGCTGGTAAGCCACCAACTACCTCCTCCTCGAATCTTGGACCAACTACAGTGATCGATCAAACTAAATCCACCAGCATCAACTGACCATCCGTCCACCGCGATAGTAGTTTATTACGCTTCCCGGCCTGCACGTACGTACCGTGCGTGCAGAGGAACGCGCGCGCGTACGTGGCCGGATCAGGACTGATCTACACATCGCTAAATAAATTTAATCCTGTCGTTGCGGCAAAAGTAAAGGTGAAGCTTGCGAGATTGACTCTGAAAATAAAGGCCTCAACATTCCATCTGCAGCTACTACACACACCACGGCACAGCCATGAGCTAGCTAACTTAATCTCCAGTTCGACGCTTTCTCATCCACCGTGCGCGTCCGTTCATGAGGTCTCGGTCGTCGCCGCCACTTCCGATCAGCCGCTGCCAAACGATATATGATTTGCGTGCTAACCGCAGCTGATTGCATGCTGAACTTTTCCTTTTCGCCAGACTGAGCTCGCGGCCGCTTTGCTTGGGTTACAATCCATAACGACGCTTTGTTTTGTGCATTAGCATCAGGATTAGCCGGCCGTGGCTCTTATCGGCTTGTTACACCAACCCATGCCACGTGGGAAGAACGCTGGTAGGTGAAGCTGGGCTTGTCAGACGCGGACGGGATAGATAGGCCAACACCAACAGAATCTGACAGGGGAGATCGTTAGCGGATAGGATAAGTGAGGCTGCTGACGAGGATCAACTATATCGAGCACCCAGCCGCCTCACTCCC
>OAMR01000069.1:607844-632607 GCA_900205405.1 Echinochloa crus-galli
AATGTGCAAGTTTTATCTTGATATCGACCCTTCATACACAAAGCAAGCTTCTAGTAGTGCTAGGCGCAAGGTTTTTCCCCCCTTTTTTGGCGGGTAAGCTAGACTAAACGCAAAGGGTTGATTCTAGCAGTACTGTGAGTACCGGCACAAGGTACCACCCCTTCACGGGTCAGTCGGGGCCATTCACGGCGAGATCGCCATGGATGACCTCTACTCGACGATTACGTGCTACATACGGTGGTAACATAGGCCGTGGCCTGGCCACCGACCGCGCGACGATTGGACCCTCATCTCCTTCCTGGTCCACGGCGCATACTGTAGAGGCCAGCTATATATTACCAGTCGCAGCGCCCGGCCCGCGTCCACGGTCGTCCGTCCCCGCGCGCCGGCCGGTCTCCGTGTCGCCAGCCGGGAAGCAGGGCCGCCCTCGCCACGGCTCCAGACGAGGAGACGAGACCGCGCGACCCCGGCAGCCACCCAGCTGTACTGCGGCGTCGGTGGTGCGTGCGGCCAAGCAATTATTTCTTCCTCCTCTTCTTCTCCTCGCCGACCCCGCGCGCGCGCGTCGTGGTGTACTCGCACCCCGGCCGCGGGCGTGCCGCCGCGCGCGACGTGTCCGGCCGGTGCACATGCCACGGGGCCCCGCGGCCCCCGCTAGCTTTTCCACGGCCCCCGGCGCGCCCATGCCCGCGTGCCCCGGCGCGCGACGTGTTCGGCCTGGGCGCGCCCGCACATGACATGAGCCGGGCATGTGCTCCCCGCGCCCGCGGCACCTCTCGCCGTGTCCGTCGACTTGACTAGTAGATAGACCCCCACACGCCGCCGGGCTGCTGCTGCTGCTGCCGATGACTCACCCCGCTACGTGCTGGTAAGCCACCAACTACCTCCTCCTCGAATCTTGGACCAACTACAGTGATCGATCAAACTAAATCCACCAGCATCAACTGACCATCCGTCCACCGCGATAGTAGTTTATTACGCTTCCCGGCCTGCACGTACGTACCGTGCGTGCAGAGGAACGCGCGCGCGTACGTGGCCGGATCAGGACTGATCTACACATCGCTAAATAAATTTAATCCTGTCGTTGCGGCAAAAGTAAAGGTGAAGCTTGCGAGATTGACTCTGAAAATAAAGGCCTCAACATTCCATCTGCAGCTACTACACACACCACGGCACAGCCATGAGCTAGCTAACTTAATCTCCAGTTCGACGCTTTCTCATCCACCGTGCGCGTCCGTTCATGAGGTCTCGGTCGTCGCCGCCACTTCCGATCAGCCGCTGCCAAACGATATATGATTTGCGTGCTAACCGCAGCTGATTGCATGCTGAACTTTTCCTTTTCGCCAGACTGAGCTCGCGGCCGCTTTGCTTGGGTTACAATCCATAACGACGCTTTGTTTTGTGCATTAGCATCAGGATTAGCCGGCCGTGGCTCTTATCGGCTTGTTACACCAACCCATGCCACGTGGAAATGCATATGCGCTTACCGTGTCGTAGGTGAAGCTGGGCCTGTCAGACGCGGACGGATCGGCCAGCAGAATCCGACAGAGGAGATCGTTAGCGGATAGGATAAGTGCGGCTGCTGACGAGGATCAACTATATCGAGCACCCAGCCGCCTCACTCCCGGAGCATTTTCGTTTGTCAGTACAGAGAGGAGAATATAAAGTGGAGGACCTTGTTGGTTGAGATGGCGCCGTTGGCTTACGATCGAACGGTCACATGGCCGGTGGGGGCTCATCATATCTCTGCGAGATGGCACGTCAAGACATCGCTCAATAGACCAAAATGCCGTTGCAGCGACGATGGGAATGCTTCAACGAACCATGCAAATCCTTTACCATCTACTATGACATGGAAACGGGAGGTTCGAGCCTATCTGCACTGCATCGACATTGTCCCACTGACACGTAGGATTCGTTGCTCAGACCGTGTTCAGCGAAGGCGATGGAGAAACGACCTTACGACACCAATTATTGTGCGCCCAAATTGACCGCTGATTAGGCTGTAAAAGAAATGTCCAGTCCTAGTGCCCTAGAATAGCTAGGGCTTGAACTGGTAGTAGTGCTTCACTACACTAATCCCGCTACGTATCTTTGCATCCAACAAGTCGTTTGTTCGTAGAGATAGGCCCGGATGAGCTTTGGCTTTACTACTCCGGTTGACGTTCCGTCTGTCGGCTTCGTACACAGCAGCCAGGCGTAGACGCATAGCCATGTCCCCTGCGACCAACCACTATCTCAAGACTTTGTTAATCGCACGGCCACGTCAGCGTGTCGCTGTTACTTGCTCCATAATTTACTTCCAGTTACTCCCTCCGTCCCAAAATATATGTAATTCTAAGACCGGGCGCACAAATTAATGGTAGATGTTAAATTACAAAATTGTCCCTTATTTTTTGTGAGAAACATCTAGACATTGGCTTGTCTTTTGTTCGAGAAACTTTCGGAGGCTCTTGTCTTTTGTGGTTGGTAGGTCAAAATTACATTTTTTGTGGAACAAATTTTGAACTCTAGAATTGTATTTATTTTGGAACGGAGGAGTACTCCACTACTCCTGAGACCTCGCCGTGCCTCTCTGAAAGTTGAAACGCGGGTAGCAGCTACTCCGGCTATATAGAGGTAAGAAATCACAAGTCCATGCTCCATATAATTGCGGCCACAAACGGGCGCGGCCATTGGACGAAATCCATGGACTTGGCCGAACGCCCGGACTCCACTCTGCGTCGTCGAAACTGACGGCCGGCTTAAACTTGATTAGTATTAACTATGCGAAACCTTGGCCCATTCTGCCGGGCAGATATGTTCACATCTCGATCTGTGTTCTCTTCTTCGTGCTCTGAGAAAAAAAAGGTCGCCGCAACTTGCAAGGATCGATGCAGAGACCCCGGGAAGCAACCCCATTGGCCGTCCAGTGTGTAGGTGAAGCAGGGGCTCGCATGCTTTTAGAATAGAAGAGTGATAATGATTTGGCTTTAGTTTGTTGAGCAAGATAACAACGGGGATGGCTTTGGCTTTCCACGCACTAAGCTACCGTATCATCCAAGAATCAGGAGGCGAGGAAGAATAACATAAGAGTTTTGCCGTTGCATGGGCCATAAGAAAGATAGAGGTCGATGAACGAGACCACGAGAGTAGGATACATCAGGATAAGTAAGAATCATCTGCCGCGTTCGTTCGAGTGCCTGTACCTCACCTGGGGGCTAGCTTGGGGCAGTAACCTAATGCTAATAACCCCCACTTGGCTCGTGCGCATACACGTGCACGCAGTTAGGCTCCATCAGAATCTCAAAGCGGCAAGCGATTAAGCAAAGGGCCAGTGGGTGCTTTTGCGACGTGGACCTACAATAGCTTAGTCCTAGCACTAGCAGTAGGATTACTAAACAAGGCAGCACCATTGCTTTGTTGTTCTTGTCCAGAGCGACCAATGGCGGTGTCATGGACTCATGGCTATTGCTCTGCATGTTGCCTGTATAAATTAAGCGGCAGGGGGTACAGGGGCATGTGACGGGGAACAAAACAAAGCAGCGGCAAGGACGACCGAGCGGATAGAGCTGTTGCCGTTGCCGAGCAAGCTAGGGCAATCTTGGTGGATGCGTTTATGCTGTGGGGATGGAACGGGTCAAACCTTGGGCCCTAAGCACCTTGCTAAATTTTCATTGAATCCTCAGCCTCCTCGCCTTTACCTTTTATTACATTCTAACACTCCATTACTTGGGGGTAGGATGGATATAGGGGGCGATAAAAGGGGGCTCGAAGTAATGTTCCCTGCGGACTCTAGGCCCTGAAGCATGATGGCCTTGAAGCATCAAGCATGTTCTGCCAACCCGGCCTCATCCCCTCATCTTTAGCCACCAAACCTAAATGTTATTACTCACAAAAAAAAACTAAATGTTATTACCTCATTCTAAATTTCTATTTATTTTTCTTACAAAGTTATATAAATATTATTTTTTTGTTTGTGTTTTACTCTATCATTAAAGACACATTCGTATATTCGAACGAATCTTCTAAATATGATCAATTGAGAAAAAAATTAAGAATAAATAATAATTTGAAACGGCTGATTTATGAGATGTGAGAAAGGTAAATCATTTCGTCAAAAGCTAGTTAGATCGGTTTCGTTTGCAAGAGGAAGACAAAAAATAAACAGAGGGATACGACAATGATAAAACCCCAATCTAGATGTGTTTGGTGTGGTAATCCTGCTATCCGTCCTTTCCTCGCCTCTTGTATTTTGTATGTTTTGGATAATGTGATGACTTGATCTGTCATTATCTTATCCGTAACAGGAACATGATAATACTATAACATGTTGGCATATGGAGTCATTTAAAAAAAATGAAATAACCTTATGATGTAACCATGTCGTGAGGATGAGCCGACTACTACTACAGTACGACGACAAAGGGTATTACCTTGATCTTTACGGAGTAAGCTTGAATCCATTCTACGCGTACAATTTTGAAAAGCCGTCTGTCGTCCTTGGTCGGTGCATAAATGATGTATACGTGCCTACTGTACTACAGAGCCTGCCGCGTACTGTGATATCGTCGATCGATCGAGCACTAGCAGCACGCGCAAGAAGATGAGCACGAACAAATAAGGGCAAGCACTGGCCCTCTGGCACGAAATGAATAGCCGCGTCGCCCCCCTCGTTCCCGGGCAGGCAGGCTGGCCCGCCCGGGCGCTAGCTCTGGATAAAGCGGCAACAACAATGGCAGGTCGATCAGGGAGGAGATCGATGGAGCCGGCCAGGGACACCGCACCGGACTCGGATCCATCGTTTTCGTTTCGGTGCGTGGGCCACGCCCATATCCTATCCTCCGCACAGCACCGTACCCTATCGCGCGCGTCGCATGCATGCATGCTCCCTTGCCGCGGGCAGGCGCTGTTCCTACCGCACCACACAGAACGTACGACACGCAATGATCGAGATCGATTGATTAGCGCGGTGGGGGCCTATCTAGCCGCGGTGCATGCACGCACCCGCGCGCGCGCCGTGTGCCCGGCCGGTGAGGGGTACGGTGGACCGGCCGCCTCCTCGGCTTGGCCGCCGCCGGCCGGAGACAGCTGACAGCATCTACCACTGCACGCTGCATTTGGCGTTCCGAAATGGAAGGCGGAAAGAGAACGCACCGTCTCGCGGAAGCAAAAGGGGAAAGAGGGGATCGAGAAGAAGGCTGGAATTTTCCTGAAACGCCCGGGCAGCGAACGTTCGAGAAACTTGGTTCGGGGCAAGCATACGGATGAGCTCCTGGTGCACGCTGCCGTGAAGATGCCTGCTGCCTGCCTCAAAGGCTCGTACCGTGACGTGTCCGCGTTCCAACTGGCCTGAACGCCTCTGCGTGCTGCCGTCGTGTTGCGCATCAAGCTCCATGACGCCGAGGAGTCTTGGCGCTCACTCATCAAGCGCGCGGCGACCAGACCGGCGCGTGCGTGCCGCGGGCACAAGAAGCAGATCAGGCCGGGGAAAAGACGAAAGGGCTAGAAAGAGCTAGTAGAGGCGTAGGGTGGGGATAAGGCCGGGCGGGCGCCAGCAGGCGGCCGGACGGGATCGATGCAAAGCCGGCCAGCCGGGGGGTCATTGGGAGGTTGTCAGTGCTCGATCGTTCAAGAGCGAGCAGGTCCGGCTGGACGGAATGATGAAGAGTGGTCACAGTCAGATAGCTTTAGGCTTTGTTGGCAGGCGGCTTTGGCTAGGGAATGAGGGAACAAGGGCCTAGGCCGGGGAGCAAGCAAAGCAAGCCAGCCTGCTACAGTAACGCCAGCCTGCTACAGTAAATGTCATAACATGCATGTAGTACTAAATGTAGATAAAATTAAAAACTAATTACACAGTTTTGTTGTACTCCGCAAAACGAACATTTTGAGCCTAATTAATCAATTTTTGAACAATTTTTCGCACATACAAACGAAATGCTACAGTAACGTAATGATTACGAAGTGACATCCTACTCCTAAATTCAACCTTCCAAATTCAACATCTAAACGAGGCCAAAGGTGCCTTGCTTGCTCGACGTGACACGGCTAAGCTCGATCACGCCCGCCAAAAGCCAGCCGGACGCGCCGGCACCGGCGGCTCCGCCACGACGAAGGCAGGGGCACGCTTATCTTGTTTGCATGAACAGCCAGACACACACTCATTGATGACGCGAATATCTTTTGTTTGCTCCTAGTACACTACACTTGCCGAGAGGAAGAAGCCAGCGAGGTGCTACCGTAGCCCGATCTTGTCGTTTGATAGTGGCAAAATGTCGGTGTAGATACGAGCAGCTCCACCCTATTACATCTTCACCTTAGATACGAGTATTAAAGAACAGAAAAAAAGGAATCGCAGGAAAAATCGCGTCAAAGACGGACCAGAGGCCATGCCTCATGCCTGCGTGAAGGTGAAGCTGCATGTCAGGCAGTCAGTCATGGCGGCTCAGGGTTCACGTGAGTGACACGCGGTGAGTCCAATGGCGACGGCACACCGAACAGGACAAGGCCTATCTATCGTCTATCATCATCGGGGACGGGCGGTAGCATGGCGCAAATGGACCATCTTAACGTGCGTGCTACGCACTAGCACGTACTGTTCCCCGGTGGTCAGCATTTACTTGGACGGTCCGGTTTATGGCGGTACGGTGCCGCGTATTCAAGGCGCCGATGGGAACAACACGCAACGATTCAACTATTGCTACAGTGCCGGCACGGCAGACGTACTCGCCATGCATGTTCGAGTGCAGAACATCTTTATCCGTTCCACTCATTTTTTGTTTTGTTTTCCTCCCTGAAACCCGCCACGCTACCTTCAAGTTGATCCATGGATCGGAGCTCCTCTTTGTCGTGTAGTCCTTCCGGCGAAATTAAGCTCCCGTCGTTGCACGGTCCGAAATCTATCACCAAAAAAAAAAGGATGAGCTCCAAATTTTAACGTGCAAAATCTGCATCAAACCAACCGTATGATGTTCCACTTTTGTGACCATGCATGGGTAAAATCGTCCAAACGCTAAGTGTTCCACATATGCTGCTTTGTTACTGCTGCGGCGTGAACAAAGTGTTCAGTGTGCTGCTCTCGATAACATGCATGGCGAGTAGAAACGAAGGGCATGGCAATGGCCGGCAGACGTTGGCGCCGAGAGAAACGGCAAGATTTCATTCCGTTCACGGACGCAGCACGGGCGGCGGCGCTGTGTGGAGCGGTGCTTTGGGGTGTGCGGTAGGGTCGCCGGCGGGGACCGGGCGAGACGAGACGAACGCCGGGACGTGTCGGTGTCGGGGTTCCGGGGGGTGTCCCCGTCCAAGCACGGCAGCAGGACGCGGGGTGGGGCCCGGCGGCAGTACACGGCCGTACGCTTGCGCGCCACATCTCGTGATTGCCCCCCCGCCGCGTGGAGCGCCGTCGTACGCCGGCCGGCCTGCCGCTGCTCCCGTCATCGCCGTAACCGACAGCTGCTTTTGCCGTTGGCCGCCGCGCGTGACGACAAGCGCGGCCTTAGCGTGTGCGTGTCCTGCCGCCGTCGTACGTGTGGCAGCACCCGTCCGATCGCGGGAGCCGGCTGATCCGACGGATCAGAGCGCGCCTACCTGCCCACGTCACCGTGGCACGTCGTCGTCGTCGCCGTCCGGCCCGTTGCTTTGCTCGCGCGCGCGCGCGTCGCGGCCACCGGTTTGTCCGTTTCGTCCGCGGACCGCGCCGCGTTTCGCATCACAACAAAGTCGCGGGTGTGATCGATCACTGCCGGCGCGCGTGCCATCTCGTCTCCTCCATCTCCATCCGTTCGTACCTACTCATCGTCACATTTTTTTCGTAGCGGCGGCTCTGATACAATCGTCTCGTACCAGCTGCCCGATTCAATGGGACGCCCATCTTAATCCTAGGATCCTACTGTTTACGAGCACGAAACAAGCCTGACGAACGTTTAAAAAAGCTCCCACTTGAGCTCCATGCAATGAACTCAACATTCGTCCAAACAAATCTGGCGAGAAAAATGGCGGCAGTACGAGGCGGTCGCTTGGCTTTGGGTTTTGGTCGCCGCGAGACCATGAGGGACGCCCATGGCGTGCCATAACCGATGGGGCCGCCGGGATCGGGGCTGGAGCCCGCTGATCTTATCCCCTCCGAGGCTTTCCCAACACGGCTACAGGAGTGGAGTGGGTGGTCGTGGTTCTTGCCCAAAGAAAACTCAAAAATCACGGGCAGCGGCAGGGGGCAGCGGGCAGGTGGTCCGGCGTCCCGGCGTCGCGCCCCGCCCACGTAGCAGCCGGTGTGGCAGCGCGGTCATGCGCGCGGGCGTGGGCGCCGGCATGGGCGCCGCGGCCGGCCGCAAGATTGCGCCCGGTTATTTGCTGCTCGCTTTCGACTGACCTGCGCAGCAGTAATTAACAACCTTAATTATTTTGCGGGTACGTGCACGACACTAGGAGCTGAGTACTAGATTCTCCAGAAGTTTCCAGGCCGATCGACGACGCCTGTTTTCGTGGAGCACGTACGTATACGTGGTAACAAATGGCGAATGAATAAATATTGCATGGCTAAGGATGATGAATACAGTACCAGCAGATAAACGCATTATTATTTCCCGATAATTACTACTGCTCCCAGCCAAAAATAGACTGGAAAACCCCGACATTATCCACAAGCGCTGGATATTTTATCTGGTTTACCGCCTCCCAAAACGGGTATGCCGCCAAGAGAAAAGCCAGCGGCAAGGGGCAAGGCAAGGTGTGCCTAGATTCGGGAGGCCACCCACACCCAACTCACACACAAACACACGGTTCCGTCCCACGAACCCACGGCACCGTGCATCCCTCCCCACGCCCCGCATGTGTCCAAAACAGGGGCGCCAGCGCCAGCCCCTCCCTACCCCAGGTTTCTAGAACCTACAGGAATATCTCAACCCAACCCTTGCCTGCCTGACGGACCCGAGCCCCGGTTCGGCCTAGCCGGCTAGCCGGATGGGATGGGTCAGCCAGCGTCTCCTCGCTGGGGCGCCAAGCCTCGTAGGGGCACCACCGCACCACCTCCCGACGTGTCCCGGGCGGGGAGCCCCCGCCCCCGGCCTCCACCTCGCCCCCCGCATGCCTGACACCTCCCCTCCCCGCCCACCACGCGTCCGCCCGTCCCGCCATCTTTTCCTCCCCCACCCGGACCAGCAGCCTCTCACTGACCGTGGGCCATCTCTTATCGCCGGTAACCGAACGCGGACGCCGTTACCCATCGGGACCTCCGCAGTCGGATTTAACCATGGTTAGCTAACTGCGGTCAGCTCGGTCCCCGAGGTGGTGACCATGGTTAGCGCCCAGTTTATAAGCGCGCGCCGCTCCGGCCTCGTCTCCCCCGTCCCCAACCCACGCACTGTCCTCACCGTCCTCCCACAGAGAGATAAGCCCAGTCCACGAGATCGCCGGTAGACCGACCACCGGAGCCGAGAGCACCACCGATCCTAGCACTCTAGCAGCAGCCATGATGATGATGGGCGAAGGCGTCAGCGTCCCGCCGTGGTCCCACCACCACCTCCCAGTGAGCGGCGTCGACGTCGCCGGCGCCGGCGGCGACGAGGTCGAGGTGACGCCGTACCTCCTCGCCGCGCTGCGCCAGTACCTCCCCTACAACGACGCCGGCGGCGACGACGAGGAGGAGGCGGCCGCGGCCGCGATGGCGGCCGGCGTCGACGGCTACGGCAGCGACGAGTTCCGCATGTACGAGTTCAAGGTCCGGCGGTGCGCGCGCGCCCGCAGCCACGACTGGACCGAGTGCCCCTTCGCGCACCCCGGGGAGAAGGCCCGCCGCCGGGACCCGCGCAAGTACCACTACTCCGGCACCGCCTGCCCGGACTTCCGCAAGGGCGGCTGCAAGCGCGGCGACGGCTGCGAGTTCGCGCACGGCGTCTTCGAGTGCTGGCTCCACCCGGCGCGCTACCGCACCCAGCCCTGCAAGGACGGCACCGCCTGCCGCCGCCGCGTCTGCTTCTTCGCCCACACCCCCGACCAGCTCCGCGTGCTCCCGCCGCAGCAGTCCAGCCCCCGGGGCGGCGGCGCCGCCGCCGGGGCATCGCCGCTCGCCGAGTCCTACGACGGGTCCCCGCTCCGGCGCCAGGCGTTCGAGAGCTCCCTCACCAAGAGCATCATGTCGTCCTCGCCGACCAGCACCCTCATGTCGCCGCCCAAGTCGCCCCCGTCGGAGTCCCCGCCATTGTCGCCGGACGGGGCCGCCGGCGCCTACCGCCGCGGGTCCTGGCCCGGCGTCGGCTCCCCGGTGAACGAGGTGCTCGCCTCGCTCCGCCAGCTCCGCCTCAGCAAGGCCAACTCGTCCCCGTCCGGCGGGTGGGCGGGCTACCCGGGCTCCGCCGTCGCGTACGGATCGCCCACGGCGGCCGGGCTCTACAGCCTGCCCTCCACCCCGACGACCATGGGCGGCTTCATGCCCAACCTGGAGTCTCTTGATGTCTCCTTCGGTGGCGGCGAGGAGGAGCCGGTGCAGAGGGTGGAGTCCGGGCGCGCCCTCCGCGCCAAGGTGTTCGAGCGTCTGAGCAGGGAAGGCTGCGCCATCTCCGGCGACGCCGCCACTGCCGGATTCGGAGGCCCCGACGTCGGGTGGGTCTCCGATCTCATCAACTGAGGCGGCGGCGGGTCAGTTCAGTGGTTCTTGCAGCGTCTTTTGTGAGTATTACGGTGGCATGGCAATGGCGAAATGGCTGGGAGGAGAAAGGTGGTGGTAAGCCGTGATGGTGAAGGATGGCATCCAAAAAAAATTAGTCTTATTTTGTTGCTTCCAGTTTCTTTTCATCTGATAATTCCCCTGTACATATCTATCGCCTTGTGAATAGTCTCGGTTGGTAGAGGGAGGATGCAAGGTGATGGAAGGAGGGGTGGATTTGTTTTGGGGTTCTTGAGGTAGCGGAGATTATCCAGAAAAAAATAGTCAAGAAAAAAAAGTAGAGATGTGTTGCGTGCCTGGTGGAGGTGGGGGTGGTTTGTGTCCTCTGTTGTGCATAGGGTGTGTGTGTGTGGAGGCAAGCATGGCGGGCAGCTGATGGACGGACGGAAGACGGCCGGAGTTCCAGCGGGCATGGCGGCCGCCGGATCCAGATGCTTGATTTCTATGATTCCGGAGCATGCTAGTTTGATGTCGGTTTGAAGTTCATAGTTTGTGCATTATGCATCGGCTAGTTGATAGTAGATTTGAACCTCCTTGTTGATTACTACCCACATTTTGTTGATGTAATCTCTGTTAATTAAGATCGTCAATTCCCTACAGCATATTTTGTACCTTATTTAGCTGAAAATATCATTCACCCACTATTGGAGGTGAATTTCCACTTTGTAATATTTTGCTCAAGTAAATGACCGATCTATGTTTATCATCTCGATGCTGTCTCATTTGTCTTTTGATCTCAAGGCTCTGTGCAGCAGCACTGTGGCTTCTCTGTGTGCCTCGTGACTCTCTGCTCTTGTCTCTGCTCGGCGAGAGAGCGATCATGACTTGGGATGAACCTTGCGACGGCCAGTGAGAATGCAGTGCAGTGGTGATGGTTGGAACAGTGCCGGCGATGGCTCCGTGGAAACTTCCACGAGCGCGACCGCCCCGGTGCCTTCCCGCGGCGCCGGCGCGCGAGTCGCCGGCGGGTCGCTTTCCCCGCGCGGCGGAGGAAGAAAGGCTCGCCGCTCGCACGCAGCGCACCCAGCTCACCCCGCCCGCCGGCCGCGTGTCGTCGCAGTCGGTCGCCGCTGCACATGCGCCGTGCGCGGCCGCTGGTCCTCCGCCACACAGGGATGGTCTCCCAAAGAGAGAGAGAGCACTGCGCGCCAAACAAAACAGCGAAGTGGTTGTCCGCTGATAAATCGGGGGCATTAATAGTAAGCTGAGGCATTCAGCAGAGCAGACACGCGTTCATTCTCTCTCTCGCTCGCTCTCTTTTCGGTAATTCTCTTCTCCTTTCTTGGTAAAAAGGGGGTTTGTTTGGCGGTGTCCGTCCACGCGTGCGACGCTCAAGCAGGTGGCGTGACGTCTGGTACCTGTAGAGCAGCAGTACGTGCACAGGAGTACGTACGGCGATGGCGCGGGGGCGAGCAGAGCGCTACGGGGGAGGCGAGCGAGCGCGCCGGGGCCGGCGATTGGGACGGAAGCTGAAGAGTTATGGACGTCGTGTCGCCCAGATCTAAACGCGGGGAAGATCGGAGGAGTACGTTCGTACTTCTCCGTAACAACTCCCTCCCGGGCCGGAGCGGGTTCGGCTCCGATTCGACGCGACGACTTTTCTCTCCCGTTCTCCGGCACGCACGCCGGCCGCGCACAGCGCGTCGACTGTTCGGGTGGCGTGGGTGGTCATCTTTGGCCCCGCTAGCCGGAGCAGGCATGGTCCTGCAAGGAGTGGAGGTCCTAGGGAACGCCATGCGAGCTACTGTACTACTACTACCACCTGTTTCGGCTTCGCTGCACCTGTGGGCTGTGGCTTTCGCTTTGCGTTTGCGGTGCCTGGCTGGGAATGCAGAAGCAAGCGGGCGGTGGGGCTGCTGGGGTGCGTCAGTGCGTGACGGTATCCTGTATCCTATCCTGTCTGGTTCTACGAGACAGGATTGGCCTCTCTATTCTTACGTACCTCTTCTCTACGGCTTTACCTACCCCCTCCTGTATATATTTTCTCTTTTTTTTTAACCTTCGGAATGGAAAATACGGACTAGTACCACTGCTGTTCTTTGGGACCCTTCGTGTCTGTTTTACGTCACGGACAAATACAATATACCAAGCAACAAGTTCAGTTTCTTCGTCTCGCTCAAAGAATACGTCGTTCAGATTAAAGAATTTTTTTATATATAGTTTGGTCAGACTACGTTCCCGATCGCTTTTTGTTCCAGAGGATTGTCTCGCCTGTATCTTCTTTTAGGGTGGAAGGGCGTTAAAGTTTCTCAGTTTCGTTGACCCTCGACGGTGCTGGTGCGAAATGCAATACGATCAAGTTTCTCAGTAACAAAGCGCGGGGGCCCAAGCATGCATGGCATCATCGATCGGCTCAGAGGCCTATCGAATTTGGGAGGTTGAATTTAGAAGTAAGATGTCACTTCGTAATCATTGCGCTACTGTAGCATTTCGTTTGTATGCGTGAAAAATTGTCCAAAAATTGATTAATTAGGCTCAAAATGTTCGTTTTGCGAAGTACAACAAAACTGTATAATTAGTTTTTGATTTCATCTATATTTAGTACTCCATGTATGTTATAACATTTTGATGTGATGGGGAATCTTCTTTTTGCATAGTAAATTTAGGAGGAACTTTTTCATGTAAACAAGGCCTCAGGATCACAAACTCACACCACAGAGGGAGAGAGGCCCCACACCCCTCCTCATCACTACGCTACTCTACTACCGTCCGTACGGCGAAAGAAATAAAAAAGCGAGGCAAAAGCCAAAGGAACCTGTTGGTTCGTTGTGGATGGAGCATTGGAGCGGAAAGCGACCGAGGGGAGGTAGTACGTAGAGGATAACCACCACGAACGTCGAAGAGCTGCTGTACACTTCCGGGCCGTGCCGTCCACAAACAAGAAGATAGTGTACGCATGGGCATGGAACTATGGAAGGGCCTGCGTCCCCGGCCATGCTTTGTCCCAGTTATTACAGTAGTAAGGCTGCTGAGCTAGGTAGCGAGCGATGGGCTCGTGCTTGCTTGCCCACTGAACGAACGGTGGGGCTGAGAGGGACACGAGGTGCATGCACGAGCCGGAGCCATTTTGATGGCATGAACGGCGTGCCGCAGGATATCCGACAAGCTATACGGGCGGCCCGGGGTCGGGTAGGCTGGCGGTGGGGGCGAGGCGAGGCGCGAGCGGCGGCGGGAGCAGGAACACGAACAGCGCGGCGAGGCGTGCGGCGCTGGGGCTCGATCGCTCGGGTGACTCACCGTGGTTATCCGCATCCACCACCCCACGGCCACCCACCAGATAAGATATTATCGCCCACTTGCACGGCGGAGGGAAGCAGCAGGCCGCCACGTGAGGGAGGAAATCTTGGCGGCGCTGCTGCTGCTACTGCCTGCACCTTGGTGGTGGGTGGTGGTGGTGGCAACAGTCCAACCCGCGCTTTCCGTGCCGGCAAGCCGCGCATTGCTTGCCTCCGATCCGTCCGATTGAATGATTGTTTCCCCCGGATAAAATTGACATATAAACACTAGTAATTCCTTCGATCACGAGTCACGGCTGGCTCAGCTCAGCCACTGGTCGTTTTTTTGCTAATTTTTCCGTTAGCCCTCGGTGCTCGTCGTTCTCGTTGGCAGCCACGCTGAAGCAACAATGCAACATGCTCGACGGCGACGGGGCGGGCGGCGCGCGGCCTTGCTTGCTTCACGGACGGACCGGATCGACGGCGCCGGGCGGGTGGTTGGTATTGGACTTGGGACTTGGGATGGATGAGCGCGGCTGGCGTGGTGACGTGGTGTAGCGCGCCAAAGAAAGGGTGGAGGACCAGCGTCACTGTACTGTGTACTGGCCTGTGGCCCGGCCTATGGAAAGTGCTGGTACCTTCTTAAACGCGCGCGCGCAGCCCCATCGGCGGAATCGGATCCCGATCCGCCGCGCTAGACGGACAAACACCAACCAGCCAACTTGGTCGCCCAAGTTGACGCGGCGGTCGACACCGGTTGGGCCGCCACGTTGCTGGCTCAAAATATCTCACCCGAAAATATCTCCCCCTTCAATCCTTCATGGATAGGATACCAAGCCATGCTGGTCGAAGAACTCGATCGGCAGGCAGGTGGTCGGATCGCTGGATCGGCGGCGCACGCCGTGGTGGCCGTACCCGCGACCCGTGCGTCCGTGGTGGATGAATTGTCCACTTGCGGGTCGACGAGCGTGCGTGCGTGGCAGGCACACGTACGGATCGGAATACCGAATACTTCGTACGTGAGGTGCAGGCGTGCAGCAGGGCATGTATAGCCATGCCATGCATTGCACGCGCGCTGTGGGTGGGTGCGAGCGTGTGTGGATAAGTTTGGCCTGCATGGTGTACGCGTGGTGCTCCCCGCCCAGGTCACGTGACGCGGCCGCGTACGGCGTCCGTAACGGGCAGCACTGCACTGTACGCCTCTGCCTGCCGGCGGATGCATGCATGGTGTGATGCAGCGGCGGGCGGGGGAACCAGGCAAAGGCAGGCGACGCATCCAACCAACGGATGCGCGCGCAGCGGATAAGATAAGAATCAGGTGTTGGCGTCAACCAACCAACAAAAACCCAGGTACTCTGTACCCACCAACCAACCAACCAACCAACAAAACTGACGCTAGCTCTATTTGCTCGTAATTTGGTGATTAAATTCCGGAGCTCATGACCGACGACTCTGCCTCGCGCAGGGATGGATAGATGCAGATGCTGAACCCTGAACGTGCCTGACCGTTCCCTTCCAGATTTGCAGTCGCTGGCAACACAACGCCGTGGACGTGAGCCACAGCCGCCTGTACTGTACTGTCCTGCGGCAAGAGGCACCGGATGGATTTGCATGCACTTGTTGTCGCACAGTCAGAGCTCGTGCAGTCTTTTCCGTTGCCACACGGATCCAACCAAACCAACCACACCGGCCAGCCAACGTCAGTTCGATGCATTGTTTTGGCTTGCCTCGATCGGTCGCCAAATCTCAGCCTGTGTGCTACTGGTACGCTACGTACTGCACGTCCCTTTCTCGGAACTACCCCTCCTTCTCCGTATGTAAGTATTGATAGGGTTCAATTTTTTTATTAAAATGTAAGCATTCCTACATATAAGACAAAATCAAATAGATTGATAGTGTAGTTAAGAGTTGGTGGGTAACGTAAAATGAGAGTATAGAGGTCTTTTAACAGTTCTGCTTTTCTTGAGTTTGAATGCTTGAAATGTTAATATTATGGAACGGAGGGAGTACAAACGCCCGGACCCAAAAAAGTCCGTGGCGTCGCGCTGTGTTTAGTTCCCCAAACTTTCCAAAAATTCTCTCTCCAAACTTCACTATTCACCTATCACATCAAATCTATCTCCTCATGCATGGAGCATCAAACATAGGTAAATAAAAAAAACTAATTATGTGGTTTTGATGTACACGATAAGACGAATCTTTTGAGCCTAGTTAGGTCATGGTAGGACAATGTTTACCACAAACAAACGAAAAGTGCTACAGTGCGCTACAGTATCCGATGTGATCCGATGCTTGCCGCCGCCGGCAATTTTCGACATAAGCAGCAATTTTCTTTTCCTTTCCACCCTCTTCTCCTTATAGCCACAGCAGACTGAAGTCTGTCATTACTAAGTTGCCAAATAAAAATTTTAAAATAATAATCCATCTTAATTCGAAATCTATCTTTTGTGCTGTCGGATGCATACCACCTCCTGCCTGTCAACCCTGTGAGTGCCGTCTGTCCTGTGCCTAAAAAAGCAAGCATGGCTGCATGCGGCATACCCTCGAGTACGTCCACCACCCCCATTCTATTGTCCCCCTTTTGGGCCTAGGTAGGTCATGGTAGGACAATGATTACCACAAACAAACGAAAAATGCTACAGTACGCTATAATGCCCGATGTGACTTTTTCCTTAAATTTTCCCGTACACTTTTTGAAACTGAACACAGCCTATACACATCTGTCGAAACTGTCGACGCTGCTACTAGCGGGAACGGGGAGGGGAGTGGAGTGGAGTGGTTGATAGAGTGCATCAGTTGATACTTGATGGCTGTGTTTAGTTTCAAAAATGGGGTGGAAAAATTTGGTCGAAAAGTCACATCAGACACTGTAGCGCACTGTAGCATTTTTCGTTTGTTTGTGGTAATTGTTGTCCTACCATGACCTAACTAGGCTCAAAAGATTCGTCTTATCGTGTACATCAAAACCACATAATTAGTTTTTTTATTTACCTATGTTTGATGCTCCATGCATGAGGAGATAGATTTGATGTGATAGATGAATAGTGAAGTTTGGAGAGAGAATTTTGAAAACTTTTTCGGAACTAAACACACCCGATATATACTAGTTTTCTGTAGGAGATAGAGGGTAGTCCTGAAACAGGCAGCTGCAGCAGAACATCGAAAGAATAGATGTATGAGAACCGAGCCCGGGTTCTACTCTGCCTCCCGTTTCCGTTCGTTTGGAGTATCAGCCACCAGTCATAGTGTTTTTCTCTCATCAAAAACCACCACCGGTACCAACCACCAACCAACAGTATTTTTCTCTCAGAAAAAACTAGCACCAGCCACCAGCCAACCGAACAGGGCAGCATCTCCAGCGCCCAGCAAACTAAACCCAAGATAACTGACCAGAGTATCTGGATCGTTGGAGACGAGCTTGCATTTTTTTTTAAGAAAAGACGAGCTTTGCATTGGTCAAGACAAAGACACCGAGAGAATGTGGACGCTTTGCATTCAGTCTACATGGACGACGCATCCTCACTCCTCAAGGAAATCACCTGCCTGGCTCACGAGATCACAAGGATGGTTAGGCGCACAGACGATGGATGGCTCAGCGCCTCAGCTTAACTGAACACTCTACTGTTTGGTGTGGATGTGTCGTCCGTCGATCTCTGTGCACTCCGTCGTCTGACCGTTCCTGCTGGCGGTACACGGGATTGCATTGGCACTTGGTGTCACAAGTCAGAACCCACTTGTGCGGGATTTTTGTTTTTCATTCACGGATCCAACCACATCGGCCAGCCGACGTCAGTTCAATGTTTAGGCTCGTCTTGTGCGGGGTATGTATATGTCTTCATCTTTCTTTAATTGTCTAGCTCCCGTTTGAAAACTCAGCACCTGTTTTTTCTTTACTTTGAAGTAAAAAACGTCTACTATTCCATCCGTTTCAAATTATTATTCACTACTAATTTTTAAACATTTGATCATTTTTTACCCGCAAAAAAACATTTGATCATTTTATTTAAAGGTTTATGTAATTATCATGTATTTTGGTTGTGATTATTGTTGTTTGACAGGCCGGCATCCACTGATTCTGATTTTCTTTGATCCTTGACGGCGGTGCTGGTGTGACGGCCATTGCATGCGTACAATCGACAGCCATGAGATCCGAACGAGAGTCAATAGTGCCAACTTGCCTGGTCCTCCAAGTCCCATTTTGCGACCAGATGAAGAGGATACCTCACGCTACTCAAGAGCTAGCCGAGGATCTCATCATCGCCATCGCTTTACATCTCCATACGGCGAAAAAAGAGACCGATCAACTTGACGTTGGGACAGAGAAGCATGCATCATGCAGCAGAAAGCGATCCGAGTGAGAGAGAGGCGCGCGAGAGATCGAGCTTGAGAGATCATGCATCATGCATCATGTATTTTGGTAGTACCACCACTTGCACTTGATAGATATATCGTGTCGTGTGTGCACATGGAAGCTTCTATAGATTGGGTCTTTCTTTGTTGGCATATATCATGCGTTCTACAGTACTGTACTCCCTCCAGTTTAGTAAAAGAAGTCGTTTTGGATAAGATTTGAGTCAAACATTGGGAATATAAATCATGAATAATATTTAAGTCGTTGAGTTTAGAAATGTGAAAATTATATAAATAGATTGGTCTTGAAAAGTACTTTCATAAAAGTATAGTATAAATATGTAACTTTTCAAGAAATATTTTTATAGAAAAGAGAAGTCAAAGTTGTACTTTGGTAACCGTGTCGTCTGTCTCTTATACAAACCGTGTCGCTGTCCTAAACGAATTCTTTTACTAAACCGGAGGGAGGGAGTACTTGTGTTATGATGTCCGGGACTCTCGATCTCCCCAGCCGTTAATTTTTTTGTTGAGGAGAGTACACAATACTCTCTAGTCGCTATCTAAAGAAATACAAACGCCCGTAGGCGGACTAACTAACCATATATGCCTCCCAACTGGATCGGAAAGGGAGCTCCGAGCCAAGTTGTGTGCCTCATAGTTCGCTTCTCGCCGTTCATGGATAAACTCCGTCTTCTGAAGGGAAGCCGTCCGTGCCTTGATCTCGTGGACAATTTGGCCATACACTCCCATCGACCTGGCCTTTATGCTCCTGACAACATTGGCACAATCGCTTGCAATGCGGACCTTGGTCAGGAGGGTGTCGCTGGCGAGTGCCAACCCTTCCCGACACGCCAGGGCCTCCAACGATTCTGGCTCGGTGATGCCGATAAACACCACGGTAGATGCCCCAATGAATCTCCCCTTGCCATCTCGAGCCACAGCTGCAACTGCCGCCCGACCTAAATTTTTGGACACCGTTGCGTCCACATTAATCTTCATGAGGCCTTCAGGTGGGGGGATCCACCTAGAGAGGGCCCGTCTTTGCTGCTGCCATTCGCTCGATCCCGAAGGTACCAATCCAAGTTCCGTCACGAACCTGTCGATGAATCCATGCGTAGATAGTGGACTCTGGAAGGCGTTTTCATGAATAGCCTTCCTCCTAGCATACCAGATAGCCCATAGGGTCACCACTACTCGAACCAAGTCCTCCTGGGGTAGAGAGGAGGCAACTATCGCTAGCCAAGCCCTTGCATCTTCCTCCCGGAGGCCCCCGATAAAATCTGTGATGTCCTCCTTCTCAAGGGCCCAAACACAGTTAGACATATTGCACTCGATCAATGAATATTTCCATGAATCCTTTGCCCCACAGATGGTACAGATGTCCAATGGCGCCATATTCCTGTGATGTCGAACATCCGCAGGTATCTGGCAGGTGAAGGTCCCGTCGAAGATCAGGACCTTCTTATGGAGGCTGGCAAAAAGCTCATTACCGACTGCGGATGTTCGACATCACAGGAATATGGCGCCATTGGACATCTGTACCATCTATGGGGCAAAGGATTCATGGAAACATTCACTGATCGAGTGCAATATGTCTAAATGTGTTTGGGCCCTTGAGAAGGAGGACATCACAGATTTTATCGGGGGCCTCCGGGAGGAAGATGCAAGGGCTTGGCTAGCGATAGTTGCCTCCTCTCTACCCCAGGAGGACTTGGTTCGAGTAGTGGTGACCCTATGGGCTATCTGGTATGCTAGGAGGAAGGCTATTCATGAAAACGCCTTCCAGAGTCCACTATCTACGCATGGATTCATCGACAGGTTCGTGACGGAACTTGGATTGGTACCTTCGGGATCGAGCGAAGGGCAGCAGCAAAGACGGGCCCTCTCTAGGTGGATCCCCCCACCTGAAGGCCTCATGAAGATTAATGTGGACGCAGCGGTGTCCAAAAATTCAGGTCGGGCGGCAGTTGCAGCTGTGGCTCGAGATGGCGAGGGAAGATTCATTGGGGCATCTACCGTGGTGTTTATCGGCATCACTGAGCCAGAATCGTTAGAGGCCCTGGCGTGTCGGGAAGGGTTGGCACTCGCCAGCGACACCCTCCTGACCAAGGTCCGCATTGCAAGCGATTGTGCCAATGTTGTCAGGAGCATAAAGGCCAGGTCGATGGGAGTGTATGGCCAAATTGTCCACGAGATCAAGGCACGGGCGGCTTCCCTTCAGAAGACGGAGTTTATCCATGAACGGCGAGAAGCGAACTATGAGGCACACAACTTGGCTCGGATGTACTAATATTCTGGTAGAGGGCTCATGCACTGAAGTGGGATCCCATGCACGGCCTCCAACTTGAGAGGATGCTTATGCTACCAGCAGCAAACAGTGTGAACTAATCAGTCCGTCAGGTGACTGGATAGCTAAGCTGGCTGCCAGATTATGCCAATGATTTGAGCTTCATGAAAGCATGAAGGAAGCTACCAAATTCTAGAATCCAATGTTCTGCACTGGAAATTTTCTTGACAAAAACAAAATAATTGGAGGGAGTATGAGAATCCAAAGAAAAACAATTGTTTAAGTGTCACCTTGTCCTTTTGTCATACTCTTCTTCCTTTTCCATTGCCTTTTTATAATCCCTCCCTTCTTTTAACGAGGATCCGGTCGAAACTGACAATGGGCGACCAGCGGGGACCAGACCAACACTAGTTGGCGTTCGGCGATTTGTTTAATTACTGCCCGCTAATCGCCATTAGTTTAGTACTCAGTAGGGTGATTGCATCTTTTGCAGAGTGTTCAATGGGTCAACCCGGCTCGCTGGAGTGCTGGAGAGTGGAGATTGCTGCTGAAACCAATGTGCCGCTTTATCATGCTGCCACACCCATGTTTGCCCATGAGAAAGAAGCAAAGAAATCATCGAATCATGAATCATCAATTCATCATGCATGTTCAGAATTTCCAATCCAATCCAATCCCCGCCGTCCGGAATTGGCGCTGCGCGCCTGTGAATTGTTATACTTCTAAATAAACACCATCATCACTGGGGTTGGATTGCCCCTGGTCATGATTTGCCAAGGGATATTCCACAAATTAAACTGATTCCTGTGGAATTCTGTAGTATCATGATTAATTCACATGGGCGATTGCCTGAGATGGAGCATCAAGTTTGATTCTCTCCCTTATCGCCAGAAAAGAGTGTGTCGTTCTGGGTTGTGCACGGTAAATCGATTATAGGAGGCGGTCATTTTTTATCACTTCTATAAATCGAGTTTAAGAGTCGGGCAAACATAACTGCTTCGATAAATGAAAATGCCCGTCTCGGTTAATAGTCCGGTATTTTAGGAGGCAGTTGGATGATTTTGTGCCTCCTTGAGTTAATGTTTGGGCACCACCCCTTAAAATAATTTGTGTAGTAGTGACAACTTTGATTCGGTCTCTAACTCGTTCGAAAACTCCAAAGTCCAATTCTAGGTGACACGTGATATTATTTTCTTCACAGTCATGTTTGTTTAAATCAAATATAAGCTATATACATCTCTCCCAATATCTGAATTGAACCTCTCAAGACTTTGCTACGTCACACACTATATGTGGCTGCAGTTGGTGACCAAAGGACTACTACTATAACCATGTGTCGGTGACCAATGGACTACCATGACAGTGTGTTGGTGATCTTCTTGTCAATGCCTGAAATCTCACTACTTTGTGACTCTAAATCTCTAATGTATACATGTATTTTTTTTACCGGCCATCAGTAATCATGTCATTATCTTGTGACGATCAAGATCAACCGGACCGGGAGTCTGCCCTACCTGCTACTGCTAGTATTAGCTTGCAGTGATCATGGGGTCTCGCTCTCTAAAAAGATTCGGCCTTGGGGCGTTCGATTTGACTCTTCGTTTAACTTACTTTGGAGCTACAACATAGGGATAGATATCATATCACATTATACTTGGTCCCAATGGTTCACCCACCCTCTTCACAAGTCCTGTCCAATCTGGTCTATGAAAAAAGAAATCCAACTGTTTCCATGGATAAGCCACACGGATCCCCTCTAGAAACCTTTCCAAATTTCGGAATGACTTGCTATTTAATCACAAGTTCCATTGGTCCAATTTGTACTTTGATGAAATGATATATGTTTGCCCCCCTTTTTGCCGTCCTTTGTGCCATTTGCATGAGCAGGGAGTACAGTCCTAGTGGTACTAATATTCTGGTAGAGGGCTCATGCACTGAAGTGGGATCCCCCATTGAGAAGGTCAAGCAATTCCTCATCTGAGACATCACCTATCTGGGAAAAAGGAGGGAAGGAGAACACATCAGTTTTAGGTGCCGACAAATTGACAGTTTTCAAAGGAAAAGGCAGAAATTTGTCAATGGCGGTATCTTCTTTCAAGGAAAGAAACAAGGAGTAGTCAACTTACCAACTCATGTGTCACTGATTTGCTGATTCTCTTTCCAAGTAGAGTTAGTTGGTCAAGCATCTGAATTGCATCTCGAATGGAACCATTGGCCTTGCGAGCAAGAAGCTCAAGTGCCTCAGCTTCAAATTCCATGCCTTCTTTTGTGCAAATCTTGATCAATCGGCGAGCAATCTCTGCATCATCTACCTTGCAAAATCTATAGCTCTGGCACCATCCTATGGAATTGCTTGGTAGTTTATCAACGTCAGATGTTATCATGACAAAGATTGTGCTAGCAGGAATCCCTTCTAGGCTAGTGTAGATGGAGTACCATCCCTCCTTGTCCATGTGTTGGCAATCATCTACAATAAGAACCTTGAAGTGCGAAGAATCAGGAACTTCACAGGCATTCCTGAGCAAGATCGCGACTCTAGATTTGCAATCAAGCTTGGAAGCATCAACCTCTACCACACTGCTGCTGCTTCCTGAGAATATGTCAATGCACTCCTCGCAGCGGCCACATGGCTGGTTCCCACCTGGAGAGCAGCAATTCAGCGCTGCTGCAAATATTCTAGCCGCGGACATCTTCCCTATGCCATGCGGACCATGGAAGAGATAGATAGGAGCAAGCTTTCCTTTTAAAACAGCACTGGAAAGCGACTGAGCAATAGCATCATGCCCAACCAGCTCAGAGAAAGACTTGGGCCTGTACTTCTTAAGCAGACTTCTCGAGCTCTCCTGAAACGTGCTGGCCTCCCTCCTGCCTAGCTCCTCCCCTTCAATCACCAAACCAAAAGCCCTGTCCTTTGCGGCCCTCGACATCCCGGAGATCGTGGAGCAACAGCTCTGGTTATGGAGTGCGGCCTTCGCCATCGCATTTGCCTTGATGATGTTGATGGGCGAGTTGGCCAGACGGCCCGACCTCAAGCCATCGCCAAACTCCTCCCGCCGCCTCTGGAGATGATCGTAGGCGTTGTAGCTGAAGCTGTGCCTGCCGTAGTTGTTCCCCTCCGGCTCGTCTTCCTCGAGGGAGCAACCCTCCCAGATGGTCTTCTTGGCCGAGAACTTGGCCAGTGAGTTGGTGTCCGGGTCCCTCAGGGATCTGGACCGCATGATGGCCACCAGGGCCCTCGAAATGGGGATGTCCACGGAATGCCGCCTGCCCTCAATCATCTTGCCGAAAGTCTTGAAGGAACTAGACTGTTGCTAGCTCCACTGGATTTTCCAGCTTGAGATTCCGAGTCCAAGCCTGACGAGTCCTGCAATGCATAGTCAGCGCGTCAAGAAACACCGAATCTTGACAAGGGTCGCATGGAAAATCAGGCCCCCTCTTCTCCAAAAAAAAATAGAAAAATAATAATCAGGCCCCCTCCTTTCCGGTCGGTGTTCCATTCACCGGCCACGGTGTTCGGGGGCGTTCCAATCTCCTCCGCGGCAGGAAATGCGGAATGGAAGAGAAAAAAATCTGAAGAAAAGAATTTCCTTAACATCTTCCTCAGCCAGCAGCATTGCCATGCGAACGGCTTCGCGAGGAAACCGAGCGGAAAACAAGACGAGAATCCCGCGCCCTGATTCCGAGCAATCCCGGGAATTCTACACTAGGAAAGCCCTGGAAACAGTGGAAAGAACAAAACCGAAGCAGAAATGCGAAATGCATCCACGAACGACGACGAAAAGGGAGGGAAAAATCTTGGCGATGGAAATGAAAAGGGGGGAATTTCGCGCCGCATTGAACAATCTCACGGAGAGTAAACCTCGGGAACGAAAAAAAGTAAAAAAAAATCCATCAACACGAACAACCAGACCACGCACACAGACCCAAGAAGCAAGAATCCATCCCGCGAAAACAACAACAAAAAAACCCAAGCGACAGCGGCGGAATCCTACCGCCCCCACGACGACGACGACAACGGCGACACAGACGGACAGAAACCCCCGCGCCCCGCGCCTTTTTCTTCCTCGTGCCGTCGTGCGGCGGAGCGCCTACTGCTCCCACCGCCGCGCCGCGCCCGACTCGACTCGATTCCCTGTCGCCGCCACTACATTAATAGCGTCAGACACAGGCAAGGGGAGTCCAAGAATAAAGAGAGAGAGGGCAGGGGGGCGAGGCGAGCGACAGGAGCAAGAAGGGAGATGGGGAGTGGCAGCGGGTGGTAAATACCTG
>OAMR01000069.1:634118-660033 GCA_900205405.1 Echinochloa crus-galli
TGCTGCTATCATTATCCTGTCTCTTATACACATCTGTCCATATGTTTGTCTTCTCCCCGGTACCAATTCTCTTGATCAGCCCCTTGAGCAGGACCTCCTTCCCGTCTAGAATTGCACGCCATACTTGTGACGCCTTGGTTCCCAACTCAGCCCCCAGGAAATCTCCCTCGGGGTAATATACTGCTTTGAGGATACGGGCGCTCAGTGACTCTGGATCCTGAACAAGCCGCCAAGCCTGTCTGGCTAAGAGTGCAAGGTTGAACAGCTCAATATCACGAAAGCCGATTCCACCAAGATGTTTCGGCATGATCATCTCATCCCATGCAACCCAGCATGTCTTTCTCTTTCCCTCCTTGCTACCCCACCAGAAATTGCGCAGAACACCATCAATATGCTTGCACAAACCCCTCGGCAGCTTGAAGCATGACATAGAGTATGTAGGAATTGCCTGAGCAACCGCCTTGATTAGGACTTCCTTGCCACCAGATGATAGACACTGCTCCATCCAGCCTTGGACTCGCTTCCATACTCTGTCCTTCAAATATTTAAAAGCAGCGTTAGTCGAAACGCCGACATGGCTTGGCATCCCCAAATATTTCTCGCTTAGCGCTTCATTCTGGACATCCAAGACATTCTTGATCTCTGATCTTGTAGTCATGGGCACTCCCTTTGCAAAGTGTATGGAAGACTTGTCCACATTAATTTGCTGGCCCGATGCCCGACAATAAATCTGTAACACATCAAGGACTTCCTGTGCATTCTCCCCATTTGCTTTGAAAAACAGCAGGCTGTCATCTGCAAAAAGGAGGTGACTCACCACTGGTGCGGCTGGCGCCACCTTGATTCCACTTAAGTTTGATGACTGAATTCTTGTTTTCAAAAGGCTGGACAAGCCCTCTGCTGCCAACAAAAACAGGTAGGGAGAGATAGGATCTCCTTGACGGATACCTCTCGTAGGATTAAATTTCTCCAAACATTCACCATTAAATAAAACCGAGAAAGAAACCGTAGTAACCAGTTTCATTACCGTCTCCACCCACAGCGGGTGGAAGCTCATCCGGAGCATAATCGCCCGTAAATAGGTCCACTCCACGCGATCGTATGCCTTCCTCATGTCGAGCTTTAGAGCACAACACCGAAGATCTTGAGCCTTCTTCTGTTTCATGAAATGTAGACACTCATATGCTGATATAATATTGTCCGTGATCAGGCGCCCCGGAACGAAAGCCGACTGCTCCTCTGCAATGATCTCAGGTAATAAGATTTTCAGTCTATTAGCCAAGACCTTTGAAGCAATCTTGTAGATAACATTGCACAGACTGATAGGTCTGTATTGTCCCAACTCCTCCGCATTAGCCACCTTGGGTATAAGCACAATCAGCGTGTCATTAGTAGCGGCAGGACTATCCTCCCCTCTTAATATCCGGAGGACCACCGATGTCACCTCCTCACCACATAACTCCCAGTGACGCTGGAAAAAGTGTGCCGGGTAGCCGTCGGGTCCCGGAGCCTTTGTGGGGAACATCTGAAACAGAGCTTCCTTCACTTCCCTCTCAACAAAGGGGGCGATCAAAGCTTCGTTCATAGCTGCTGGAGAGCACGGATTTGAATTGGATTTTTTTAGAGAGTACTTGCCCTGCCTTGGCTGGTCTGGCTGGCCCGTAAGTGGAAGAATCTCGTGTTTTTATCTCCGGCAGTCAGCCACCTAATTCGTGACCGCTGCTGCCACATAATCTCCTCGCGATGGTTCAACGCCACGATCCTATCAGTAATTTTAATCTCAGCATGCGAAGGACCTCTTCTCCGAGGGTCTACTTGGAGCCTCTCCAATTCCTCTCTCAAATTTTTGAGCTCCAATCTCACATTGCCAAAAGTGTTTCGGCCCCATCTCACCATACTCCCCGCTGCGGTCGAAAGCTTCTGTTGTAATTCTTTCAATGTAGTGGCTTTTCCCTCTCTCCATACTTCTGAAAGCCAGGCAGGAAACTCCTCATGCGTCTCCCACATGACTTCATAATGAAACCTTCGCCTGGTCTTGGATGATCCCCGGCCGATCGGCTCTGGCTTCCATCGAAGCAGGATTGGCCCATGATCATGCATCATGCATCATGTATTTTGGTAATACCACCACTTGCACTTGATAGATATATCGTGTCGTGTGTGCACATGGAAGCTTCTATAGATTGGGTCTTTCTTTGTTGGCATATATCATGCGTTCTACGGTACTGTACTCCCTCCAGTTTAGTAAAAGAAGTCGTTTTGGACAAGATTTGAGTCAAACATTGAGAATATAAATCATGAATAATATTTAAGTCGTTGAGTTTAGAAATGTGAAAATTATATAAATAGATTGGTCTTGAAAAGTACTTTCATAAAAGTATAGTATAAATATGTAACTTTTCAAGAAATATTTTTAAAGAAAAGAAAAGTTAAAGTTGTGCTTTGGTGACCGTGTCACTGTCCTAAACGATTTTTTTTACTAAATCGGAAGGAGTAATTCTTATGGTATATCGTTGGTGCGTTTTTTACTGAACCAGAGGGAGGGAGTGCTTGTGTTATGATGTCCGGGACTCTCGATCTCCCCAGCCGTTAATTTTTTTTTGAGATTACACAGTACAACGCAGACGCTCACACACGCACGCACACTCACCCCTATGAATACACGTACGCAAACCCTACCCCTATGAGCATCTCCGAAGGACTGAGTAGAGCACCGGCAGAGAGATTCCCGAAGTCACCATTGGCACCTCGTTGTCGACGGGAACGCCGCTTACCACTTAACGCATAGCGCCGGTAAATCCTGGTAAAATCCAGGAAAAGGTACGAGCACCAGGATTTGAACCCTGATGGGTAGCGTCCCACTGGACCGTCCTACCATTGGACTACAGGTCCAATCGCCCCCAGCCGTTAATTAGTTCGCCGGATCGGCTTGTCAACGGACAACCCGGGCAGCCCATGATCATCGAGGCCCGCCAACTTGTCCAGGGCTCTCGATTTCGCAAGCGGCGCGGAATCGCGGATCGGAGAACGGCCGGATCCGTGTGGGCTGCCACGTTAGTGGATGGAAATATCTTGCTCCCTCTATCTCCATGGATAGGATAGCCATAGGCATAGGTGGCATGCACATGCATGCCGAATTGGGCAACTGGTAGGATTGCCAAACTGGTTGGTGCGAGGGACAAAAGCTCCAGAGAAAATATCTGTGGTGAACTGCCCACCGTTTTACGTACCCGTACCCATTTAATTTCTTTGAATAAAGTACCTCGTGCAGTGTCGAATTGGATGGGATGGGCCTTCATGCGCAGGTAAATACGTGAGGTGATGCACTGATGCGGTGCATGGCCGCTCGCTGCTAGCCTGCAGCATGGGCTACGCACGCGTGTGGATCGGATAAGGCTGCATTGGTTAGCTTAGCTAGCCTGCAGCATGGGCTACGTACTTACGTGTGGTGCTCCGCACCCGACGCAGTCGTACGTCGGTCCACAGGAGTTGCACGCAGCCGTCGTAGTCGAGGGTACTGTAGGTTCATGCACGGGAATATGGAAAACGGCAGCCGACCATTGTTTCGGAGACGCGGTTTGTCCTGATGCCCAGCCCTCTCTCTTTCGCGTGTGCCGGGGTCGACAGGAATCAGGGGTTATTGGTCCTTCACCCTACCCCGGCCCTTTCCCTTTGTGTCGCTGCTCAAACCGTACTACGTCTCTGTCACCACGGCCATGTTTAGTTCCCTTGGGAAGGTAAAATTCCCTCAAACTCTCTCTCCAAACTTCACTATTCACTATCACATCAAATCCCTCTCATCATGCATAGAGCACTAAATGTAGATAAATAAAAAAACTAATTATATAGTTTTGATGTACACCACGAGACGAATCTTTTAAGCCTAGTTAGGTTATGATAGAATGATGTTTACCACAAACGAATGAAAAGTGCTACAGTACGCTACAATGTTCGATATGACATTTTCACCCGTTGCAGGAGCACGTACGTACAGGGGGCCGCACGGTCACGGTCGCATCAGCCAGAGATTATAGACGAAGCAATGTACGAATATCTATCGATCGAACTCAGACTGCCATTCAACATCGGCCGGGCTCTAGTCGCGCCGCTTCAGGCCGGGCCAGCAACCTGCGTTTCTTCGCGCCCCGCCGTAGCCCGTGCTCTTTTTATGGACACAGGACACTGCAAGTCTGCAACGAAAGGAAAAAAAAACTTTCGTATCTGTGTTATAGGCTTTGTTTATGGCTAGGATTGGGTACCTGGCTGATGGGCCCTATCGATGTCGCGGATTGGGGGACGTCTGTCTTCTCCTCTGGTTGGAAAGTTAAGCCCACGGGCTCAAATTACACATAGGCCAGAGTGCGTGTCCTCGCGCGCAAGCTAAGGCTCAGGCCTCAGGCCCCTTCTTGCGGGCTGCGGACGCTCGATCCAAATCAAGGGAGCTCGTCCCGTGAAAAAAGCCCAAGCCATGTCACGATCAGGGCCATCGACTCGCTGGCCTATCCTCTCCGTTCTTCTTGGGCACAAGGTCGTAAAGAATTGAACAGCCTTTTTTGTCCTGTGAGATGACAGGCACAAGGCAATGGCGATACTGAGGGGCTCTAATCCAGAGCAAAATCGTGTAAGGTTGGTGCCTGTAATGATGGGCACCAAAGCTAGGCTGTTACAAAACCTGCAGTCCTACAGGCGGGCCGTAATCATTCAGAAAAGGTGCTTCGGATCGAAGCAATCATGTCCCAAAACAGGTTTTCCTGCTAAAACAAACCCTGATCTGTAAGCTCTGGTTTCATATCATATCAAGGAGATTACGATTGAGACCTGGGACTCTTTTACAGGTCAATAAACCAGGTCGGGTTTTTATAGGTATATATCTTCTGCATATTCTATGGAGTACTCGGGTTGTCGATTTTGTGCTAGAAGTTGTTTGCTGTGTTGGGGACCATCTCATCCCATGATTCACCGGGACATGCAAAATGCGAGCCAACTTTATCCTAGGTGGTGTTTAGATGGAGAATTGGGAGGGTGAATTTGGGAGTATGATGTCACTTCGTAATCATTGCGTCACTGTAGCATTTTCGTTTGTATGTGTAAAAAATTGTTCAAAAATTGATTAATTAGGCTCAAAATATTGGTCTCGCAGAGTACAACAAAACTGTACAATTAGTTTTTGATTTCATCTACATTTAGTACTTCATGCATGTTATGACATTTTGATGTGATGGGGAATCTTCTTTTTGCATAGTGTATTTGGGAGTTGCTTTTTTGCAACTTTTAGGAACTAAACGCGGCCAGTGTAGGATGCTCTGCGCACCATGCAGCAGCATTCTGCGAGAACCAAGGCCTTGTTTAGATGTTAGAATTGGGAGGGTGAATTTGGGAGTATGATGTCACTTCGTAATCATTGCGCCACTGTAGCATTTCGTTTGTATTTGTGAAAAATTGTCCAAAAATTGATTAACTGGGCTCAAAATGTTCGTCTCGCAGAGCACAACAAAACTGTGTAATTAGTTTTTGATTTCATCTACATTTAATACTCCATGCATGTTATGACATTTTGATATGATGGGAAATCTTCTTTTTACATAGTAAATTTGGGAGTGAAATTTAGCATCTAAACGAGCCCCAAAAGCTGTAAGCCAAACGAACCGTATCAACTTCTGAAACTCCAGCGGCGTGTTCATGCCTGAAGGAAAGTAAGGCCCTGTTTGGATATCCCGACTTTTTTAGTCACATAAACTTTAGTCCCTTTTAGTCCCAAAAATGTCAAACAGGGTGACTAAAATGGACTAAACTCTAGTCCCTACCCCATAAGTCTATAAGTCCCATTTTGGTGACTTCTTGGGACTAAAAGTGAATTTTTTCCCCACTACCCTCATTAAATGCCCCACCTAGTCCGCACCCAACCAAGGCTGCAAGGGTAGTATGGTCTTTGTTCAGTCACTTTAATTACATTTAGTCACTTTAAGTCCCTATAAGTTCCTAGAAGCCACTAAAAAAAGTCACCTTGAACCAAACGGGGCCTAAATAATTTGCACACGTCCAAGCGGTCAGACAATGACGATGGTATGTACCGGCCGGGCGCTCCGGTTTGGAGCAGCAGCAGCAGCGCCTGCCATTCTGCCAAGTGCCAAGCCGTGCCTGCGCCTGCCGCCTGCCGGCCGGGCGAGGCGCAAAACCTGAAGCTGCAGGCACACCCTGACCGTGCCACGGTGCGCGGTCCCCAGAAACATGCATGCACCGTGCTTGAAACGACGAACCGTATCTGTCTATCATCTCCCAAACGCTTTGATACTTTTACCCTCAAAAACCCATCTCACTCGCTTTTACGTCATGTACTCCGTTTCAGAAAACAGATGATTTGCTTCCTGTTTATAGTTCTCCTGCAAGATAATTCTTCTTTGTGACATGTCCCTGTTTAGTTCCCGGTCACATCATCAAACTTCTAAAAATTCTTTCTCCAAACTTCACTATTCACATATCACATCAAATCTCTCTCCTCATACATGGAGTACTAAACGTGGGTAAATAAAAAAACTAGTTACATGGTTTTGATGTACACGACGAGACGAATCTTTTAAGCCTACTTAGGTCATGGTAGGACTATGTTTAGCACAAACAAACGAAAAATGCTACAGTGCGACTTTTTCACTTCACTTTTCACCTTTTTTCCAGGAAAACACCCCATGGCTGTTTTGTATTAAAATCTGACAGATTTTGTGTCATAAATCTGTCAACAGATATCTAGGCACTCCTATATGGGTTCTCCTCCAACAAAACATTTTTTTTCAGATTAAACCTCCAACGAAACATAAGGGAGGCTGTTACAAAGGATTCAATACAAAGGTTATTCTGGGGTTATATTTCCTTGTAGTACTCCGTATGTGCTTATGTCTGATCATCTGCGAGACCTGAGAGTTGATCCGTTTCCGGTCTGAATCGTTGCCACTACGGCGTTCTCAGTAATCTGATCACTGAAACACCGTTCCTCTTGTGTTCTACCGAGTCCCCGTCCGTGTGCGTGATCATGCTAGTGATTGGCACTCAGCTCATTCCTGAATTCCTGATCGCCCCGCGCCTTCAAAAAGGTCGCTGTGAAAAACGGCAGAAACTGCCCAGGCAGGCCGACAAAGGGGGAGGAAAGGTGAATCAATTTCGAGATGGGAAACCACGCCGCAGGATCGGTCGGTCAGTCCACACGGTCTTTTCCCTCGACACGCTCTCCTCTCCTCTTCCTTTCTCCAAAGAACACCATTTTTTAAAGACTCTGCGGCTGCTCCAGTCTGCAGTTTGTGTTTGTCCAGTGGATGGCTGCAACTGCACTGCAGCGAACCATTGCAAGGACAGGTACAAGTACTACCTGCTCCAAGCACAACACAACAGCCAAGTCCTCTCTCCTCTAGTGCTCTTCCTCTCATGCTCTTGCGTGTAGGAGTAGGACGAGTAGGAGAGGAGCACGGCCGGAGAGGGTTGGTGAGTGGTGTAGCCATGGGGAGGACGCCGTGCTGCGACAGGGCGGCCGTGAAGCGGGGCCCGTGGTCGCCGGAGGAGGACGAGGCGCTGCGCAGCTACGTCCAGCGCCATGGCAGCGGCGGCAACTGGATCTCCATGCCCAAGAAAGCCGGTGAGCTATCTACCTGATCCGTCGTCTATGCACAGTGCTGCCATGCCCACGCATCAATTTCTTTCTTTCTGATCGTGACCATGTGTCGCGCTGCGCAGGGCTCAAGAGGTGCGGCAAGAGCTGCAGGCTGCGCTGGCTCAACTACCTCCGCCCGGACATCCGCCACGGCGGCTTCACCGACGCCGAGGACGCCGTCATCCTCGCCCTCTACACCCAGCTCGGCAGCAAGTGGTCGCTCATCGCCTCGCAGCTCGAGGGCAGGACGGACAACGACGTCAAGAACTACTGGAACACCAAGCTCAAGAAGCGCCTCCTCGCCTCGCCGCCGCCGCCGCCGCCGCGACGTCGTCGTCTCCACCACCCCCTCCCCGCCGTCGTGCATGCGGCTACCAGCAGCGACGCCCGCCGCCGCCGCCGCCACGCACGCGCCGCCGTCGACGCTGTTCCCGTCGTCGCTCGCCATCCCGTCCGTTCCTCTTCCTTTCTCCAAAGAACACCATTTTTTAAAGACTCTGCGGCTGCTCCCAGTCTGCAGTTTGTGTTTGTCCAGTGGATGGCTGCAACTGCACTGCAGCGAACCATTGCAAGGACAGGTACAAGTACTACCTGCTCCAAGCACAACACAACAGCCAAGTCCTCTCCCTCCTCTATCTCTTCCTCTCATGCTCTTGCGTGTAGGAGTAGGACGAGTAGGAGAGGAGGCACGGCCGGAGAGGGTTTGAGTGGTGTAGCCATGGGGAGGACGCCGTGCTGCGACAGGGCGGCCGTGAAGCGGGGCCCGTGGTCGCCGGAGGAGGACGAGGCGCTGCGCAGCTACGTCCAGCGCCATGGCAGCGGCGGCAACTGGATCTCCCATGCCCAAGAAAGCCGGTGAGCTATCTACCTGATCGTCGTCTATGCACAGTGCTGCCATGCCCACCATCAACTTTCTTTCTGATCGTGACCATGTGTCGCGCTGCGCAGGGCTCAAGAGTGCGGCAAGAGCTGCAGGCTGCGCTGGCTCAACTACCTCCGCCCGGACATCCGCCACGGCGGCTTCACCGACGCCGAGGACGCCGTCATCATCGCCTCTACACCCAGCTCGGCAGCAAGTGGTCGCTCATCGCCTCGCAGCTCGAGGGCAGGACGGACAACGACGTCAAGAACTACTGGAACACCAAGCCTCAGAAGCGCCTCCTCGCCGCCGCCGCCGCCGCCGCCGGCGACGTCGCGTCTCCACCACCCTCCCCCCGCCGTCGTGCATGCGGCTACCAGCAGCGACGCCCGCCGCCGCCGCCGCCACGCACGCGCCGCCGTCGACGCTGTTCCCGTCGTCGCTCGCCATCCCGTCCGTGAAGACCGAGATGTACACCTGCGACGACTTCCTGGCGCCGCCGGCGCGTTCCGGGACGACGACCCCTCCCTTCGCCGCGGCCGCCGCCGACGGCTCCACCGCCTCGGGCTCCGCGGCGTCGTCGGCGTCCAACTGGTCGGCGGCGGACAACGGCGGCGGCGAGGGTCGTTCCTCCTGGACTTCTGCGCGGGCTCCTCCTCGGCGCCGCCGCCGACGACCACCTCCAGCTCCCCGGCGGCTACTACTACCCTCTCGGATCTTCTCCACCCGAGCTCCTCGCTGGTATAGCTTCATTCCATCGGTGTTCAAACCACAGTAGCGGTAGGATTCGTAAGTCGTAGCATGAGCATGCATGTTCTTGGGATCGCTTCGATGATCAGACGCTGCGTGCGTGCAAGTGCAAGTATGCAACTGATCGCGCCTTGTCGCCGTTACAACTTTCTTCTGGCTCAAAATTTCAGTTGCCATCTGGAAAGGGGAAAAAAAACCATTTGTGGCTCCAAATTCCCAATGCGGTCTAGCAAAATTGTAGAAAAACATGTTCTTTCGTGATTATTTACTAGCTTCTGTGCTTTGAATTGATCGCGTCAGTCTAATTTACCCACAACATGATGAGATAAGCTTCTGTAGATTGTTCACAAAGCAAAGAGATGTGCTTCTTCTGTAACTAAGTGCAGCTCGTCAGGTTTAGGATGCCCCTTGATTAGTAATTGAAAAATCTGAATCGATGTCTAGTTTGTGTTGTGGGTGTGATGGCTTGCAGAGATGTTCAGTTTCCCTCCCGGGCATCGTATGCATACCATTTAGTGTGCGTCCTTTCTCGCAATCTTGTAGATTGTGGAAATCTACATGAAACTGCTGATGTGCTTACCAGAAGAGATTGTTCATATCTTGTGCCAGATCGAAAAGCTGCTTGCCTGACCAACTCAACATCACTACATTGGATCTTCTTCCCTGTGTTCAATTGGAAAATTGTGCAGCAAAAAACGGTTACAACCTACAGTTGCTGTTGCTGTGCTTGTTTAAATTTGTGATGCCTACTCATAGATGATAGCATGTTTGAATCAGTGAAATGGCTGTGCCAATTCCTTGCACGAAATTCGCGTGTGTTGAACGGTGTGACTAGGCTGCCAAAGATCAATGGTTCATCATCGACGCAAAGATTCGCTTTTCCTGCGTGATGATGATGATAAGATCACACGGTGTGTGTCTCTCTCCATAGTAGGGACGAAAAGGAAACCGGAAATCAGGAGGGGACAGGGATGGGCCCACCGGAAAACAAAACTGGATAAAAATGGGGGTGTGGGGTCCGTGCAAAGGGACAGATGAATCACATGAGGTTGATTAAACAAGATTGGGATAAGAGGGCTTCATTCTAATTATCAAGATTTGGCGTGATCGATTTATGTTACAGTATGTTTGCATCAGTTGGCACAAGCAAAGCAAACCAAAGTTACCAAACTGCTCACTGCCAAAGACTCTGAAAGAAGGCAGGTCATCATTTTCCTTGCAATTCGCTTCCTACTTCTGCCTACTCTCATGAGTCGTGACCTTTGGATAAACCCAAGGTAATTGCTTCATGACGCATGGTAATTGATGCATTAGGCGGTTTGATTTCCATCTCCGAAGTGCATTGTGTTGTGGACGTGTCAGAGAATCGGTTGCGCTGGCGGCCGGCCGGCTGTCATCGTCTCGTCTGCATGCTCCATCTCTGTACGCCCTGCCCCTTTTGTAAAAGCAGGGTATACAAGCTTGATCTCTGTAAAAGCAGGTTAAGTACTGCCGGTAGCATATTCCTTCGGTCTGTGATCGGCGAGAAGATAAGGATAAACACGTAGTACCATTAGTCACATCAACTTTCAGCCCTTGTCCGTCTGGTTCAGTCTGAGAATAGAAAACGTAGCCGGGGAAAGAAAGGAAACGAAAAGGAAGGATCATCATATGACACAAACTTTCATTTCATAGACTTCTCAAGGCCAAATCATATCCACATACTCAAAAGTTTGCAATTCTGTCGTTCCCTCCAAAACCCCTCTGATCATATTCATATCGTATCCACTCAAGCACAGCTGCACAGCACCCCGTTAAGCTCGACAGGACGACAGGTCACGTCGAGCATGGATGACACGGCCGGATATGAAGCACAAACAAAGCCAAGAGGCCGGATCGGAGGCGCCTCGCCTTTTGAATTAGCCTAGTGTCTACTGTCTAGACTTAATTAAACAAGACTGCAAGGAGAGACTGACCGGACTTTGGGATCGACAGCGAAATTCCACCGCCCGGGGCTCTTGTCATGACGCTGGTTTTCTGAATATTCTTGCACGAGAAAGCGACATGACACATTGCACCGGTAGAAAAGACTCGCTCCTCGGCTTGTTAATTATACGTCGACATGCTGCATATGTAGCTTTCGATCAAGTCAAAAGAATCCGAGATCATGGAGACCTTGCTTGATTTGCATGCAGCTTGGCGTCCTAGACTTGTCCTTCTAGTAGTGTTCTACCAGATCAGATCGATCGAGTCTTTGCTCTGTACCAAACTGTGTAGCCTGTGAGCCTCTTCTGCTGTGGCATTATATAGACAGACGATCAAGGAAAACCTGGGCTTGCTGGAGCAAGGCCTTGTTTAGATCCCAAATTCTACTCCCAAATTTACTATGCAAAAAGAAGATTCCCCATCACATCAAAATGTCATAATATGCATGGAGTACTAAATGTAGATGAAATCAAAAACTAATTACACAGTTTTGTTGTGCTCTGCGAGACGAACATTTTGAGCCTAATTAATCAATTTTTGGACAATTTTTCACAAATACAAACGAAATGCTACAGTGGTGCAATGATTACGAAGTGACATCGTACTCCCAAATTCACCCTCCCAATTCTAACATCTAAATAAGGCCCCAGAATCTCTGAATCCCTAGTTGATGCAGAAGTAGGAGAAAATTGATCTTTACAAGAGCTGCCCATAAATGTTGCAAGTACTGTATGTCCCTAGTTGATGCACAAGTTACAAGTAGGAAGCAAGTTAGACTTCCTTCCTCTGGAACAAATTGTTAGTCCAAGTCGAATAAATGGCGTCATGCTAGTTAGTACTTGTAAAACATATTTTTTTCCTTTTATTTGAAGATTATTAGACTTCAGGCAGCCTGGCTTTTGTTTATGTTAATTATTATACGGCGCAGCTTAGAATTGACTTTCGTGCTGTGTTCATCCAAAAATAATATATCTGCGCCGTGTTCATCTCCCTTCAACCATGCCGGCAGGAGATAAAAGTTTCTTTTAACGGACGGCAAGAGCTTTACAGAATTTTTATTAGAAGAGCTTTACAGGAGATAGAAGTGAATCAGAAGAATCCGGCACCCTCTTGGTCAATTGTGAACCTTGTTTTTCAGAAATCAACAATGCACCTGTAGCAAAATTGTTTCTTTTCCTTTACTTTTTGCTTAGATTCAATAAACCTCTGTTCATAACAAATTAACAAGTTGAAAACGAAGACGTTAATCAAGTCAATTGATGGTGGTGATCCGGAACGTTCCAAGCCGACAAGGGACTCTGTTCGCCCGTACTTGTCCGGGACAATAGATTTATTATTTAATTAAGTCATCAGCTTGGCTGTCTGACTTATTAGCCTCCGAAATGATGATAAGACTCCAAGGCAATTTCTTAATCCGATCGCGATCAATTTTGCGGTGTCATTATGTGCACGATAGCTGGTGTGGATCATATCGGTAGCGTCTTGCGGCGTGCAACGTTCTACTAGGCCTGCTTGTATAGTATATTATTAGTATACAGCACAGGCCGCGAGAGTATACAAAAACGTATGTTATGTTTTCGCAAACAAAAAAAAAGAGAGTATGCTATGTGGACGGATGTACAAGTTGCCCTTTGTTAATGTGCGTGTATAAATACTGGATTTCAGGGTGATACTGGATGCATTAATGTACGTCGTTTCAGGGGGAAAAAATGCTAACGATATGTTGCTTTGTGAAGCGTCAGCAACTCGGTTGGCTGGTTCCACTTGTGTGAGTGTGGTACAGTTTTCTCAAGGAGGATGGCTTGAGCCAATGATTGAGTTTGTGTTTCAAATAAGTAATGGTGAGAAGAAAGCGAAATGCTTACCTACAGCCTACGTAGTATTCCCTCCGTCTAAAAAGACTGTTCGTTTAGCTTTAAAACTTGTCCCACAAAGAGTGTTTATTTAGCTTTAAGACATGCACACATCAATACAAAAGTGCATAGAAAAACGTATAGAGCCAATCAAATAGCTAGTTAATGCTACTTTTATAGTTCCAATGAGGGGTAACATGGTCATTTACCATGACTATAATCTGTCCTAAATTTTCCAAATGAACACTTATTTTGGGACGGAGGGAGTATGTGTGTTTTTGGCCCGCTAATAAAGTGAATCGATACTATTAATGTAACCAGTTTTATCTTCTGGATGTACATGATCCGTATAAGTAGGTTACAAACCTTACGAGGTAAAATGCCTGGTAATTTTCTTTATCTATTAACAGAAAAAAAAACATATAAGGATGCACGAAGATATATGCCTTTTTTTTTTGAGAATACGAAGATATATGCCTACTTTTTTGAGCACAAGATATATGCCTACTAGCATCATTCTAGAATTCAAACATCCCAAACCCACGATATTTGTGAATCCAGAACAACTGACGGCCCAGCCCACTCTTTCATAAGGCCCACGATACCAATACGGCAGTCGCAAAGCCCATCATCCAATTCGGCCTTAGACATCTCTCTCAGCCTGGGAGCCCAACCGGTCCAACTCCATCTCAACCGAGGCTTTGACTCCAAACGGCTCGCGGCCCCTCACATGAGCCAGCGAGGCGTAGGATTCGACCGTTGCGTTCTTCGCCCAAATCTTAAAAGCGCCCGTGTCCGAGTCCCCCCCATCTCCAGATCGCACGCCCAATTCCAAACTCCCCTCGCCGCTCCTCCCTCCCCGGCCTCCGCGCCCCGCTCCAGCCATGGCGATCGCCACCGAGTCGCGCGGCAGCGAGGACAAGGTATACCCCGCCCCGCCCCGTCTCCTCCTCTCCACCCCCTTCCTCCCTGGTCGGATCCCGCTGCGGACCTGCGGTTGGTTGGCGCCGGAAGATTCCGGGGTCTCGTCTCGTTCTCCTCGCGCGGAGGGTCGATTCGTGGGGTTCGGGGAGCGATTCGTGTGCTGGTGGTAGCCTTGTGATGGTTGATTATTGCCGTGGTCATGGTCAAATTGGTGGGGGTTTAGTCTCCGTCCCGTCGAATCTAGGGGATTTTCCCCGTCTCGTTAATTTGCCCCCCTTTTGTGGGTGCTGTAGGCTGTTGACGCGACAGGGTCAAGGAGACTTTTCTTATTTTCCTGGGTGTAGTATTCAGTGGGGGCGCTTGTATTAAGATATCGTTGCTTTTGTTATCTGTCCAGTCCATTTTCCTGATTTTTTGCGGGGTGATGGTTAGGGTTTGACCTCCATTTGTGCAAGCATTTGCATACCCTTTGCTTGGTTGGTTACAGCGTCAATGAAGTGAATAAACCACTAGTTTTTGGCCATGAGGGTCCTTGAGACCCTTAGGTTAGAATTTGACGGCATCATTTTGTTCTTAGTCTGATTGTCCACATTCGGTTGATTTGCACCATCTGCTGGGTGCTGTGCTAGCGGTTGCAAGCCGTCTATAAACTCCTGCAGGCCGCAGTGTAGGAATGATAACAATGCCTTTTTTGTAAATTAAGTGAATAAACCACTATTGTTTGGCCATGAATGTTTGAGGTCAATGAATGTTTGAGTATGAGAATCTTAGATTAGAATTTTGACCCCTTATTTTGTTATTGGCCTGGTTGTCCCTAAGTTTGGCTCCATTTGGATGGTTTTGAAACAAGGATTCATGACTATTCAGCTTCTACTGATGGTTTGCTTGGTTCAAATTTGCACCTTACCGGTACTGTGGTAGTGGTTGCAAGCTTTGTTTCTGGTCTTTAAACTCATTCTGGCTGCAGTGTAGGGAAGATAACAGTACCTTTTGTTTCCTTTTGCAGGGTTCAGCCCATGCAAATGAGGAGAAGAGGTGGGTATTGTCTGATTTCGAAGTTGGAAAACCACTGGGGAGGGGCAAGTTTGGCCATGTTTATTTGGCCAGAGAAAAGAGGGTAAATGAGCTGCTTAACTTTTCTTCTGTCTGCTTGGCACTGTAATATATAGTATGTGAATTAAGCAAATGAGTTATGCATCCAAGTTCAGAAACATAATAATTGCCATCATGAATTTCATATGCAACACTTTGCCGTAGAAATTTTCATGCTGCCTGGTAAGATATAAATTTAGCAAACATAAATACAACTTCTCATTATGACGTGCGTATGTAACCTTTTGAGATAGGAGAACCATTGTGTACTGTGGAAATTAATTATCTGTTCACGTGACCCTTAATAATTTGCCAACAGTAAGCATGTCAAAAGCGAACACTGGAACTGTATACTTTAAGTTTAATATGTTTTCCCCATTTACATGCTTTAGTCAATCATCCTAGTGAGCAGCTAGGGCTTACAGTACTTGCTTTTTTATGGAAACAGAGTAGTCAGATTGTGGCCTTGAAAGTTCTTTTCAAGAGTCAACTCAAGCAATCTCAGGTGGAACATCAGCTGCGCCGTGAGGTGGAGATACAGAGCCATCTTCGTCACCCTAACATTCTTCGCCTCTATGGCTATTTCTATGATCAGGTAAAAACATAAGCATTTCTTATATGGAGGTAACCGATGCTTCATTTATATATGCCAGATTGATCATCATTTGTCTGTCATACTGAATTCATAGACTCGAGTGTACCTGATCTTGGAATATGCTGCCAAGGGAGAACTCTACAAGGAGTTGACTAGGTGCAAACATTTCTCCGAGAGACGCTCAGCAACTGTAAGTTGATGCTTTCACAAATGTACTTGGTGAATTTATCTGCAGCCCATTTTTACTCCAATAAAGTAGTAATGACGATTTCCTGTTTTCTTAGTACATTGCATCCCTCGCGAGAGCTCTGATCTACCTTCATGGGAAGCATGTCATTCATAGGGACATCAAACCAGAGAATCTTTTGATTGGAGCCCAGGTACATACATGTTTGTTTTGGGTCTTAAATTGGTCTGGGACTGTACGGTTTTTGTTATTTACATCTGTTATATGTTTCCATTGAACAGGGTGAGCTGAAAATTGCAGACTTTGGCTGGTCTGTCCACACATTCAACAGAAGACGCACAATGTGCGGAACTCTAGATTATCTCCCACCTGAAATGGGTACTTTGCTAACCATTTGCTTCCATAATTTTAACACCGTCAAAATTTGCTAGCGGCCTAGCTGCTTTCCTTGTTTCTAAAAACCTGTTTTTGTGTCCAGTTGAGAAGACAGAGCATGATTACCACGTTGACATCTGGAGCTTGGGTATTCTTTGTTACGAGTTCCTTTATGGGGTCCCGCCTTTTGAAGCTAAAGAGCACTCAGAGACGTATCGAAGGTAACTTCACAACTCTGAATTTGTCCATATATGCCTCTCCCTTAATCTAATCTTCCAGATTATTTCTTCTGATTTTTGAGCTATCCTCAGATAATAATTGAAGGAAATAAATTGAAGATACATAAAGTACTAATGCACCAAAGAGAAGATCACCACAGCTCCACATGCTATTAGATCCATGATTTCTTACATATCATTAGCATATGTATAGCTTAGTGAATATCTATCCTCATGGCAAAAAAATTCCACCAGTCATTCACCTTTCTCCTTTATGTCTTGAAGCCAAGGCTGTTTCTGAATCTGTCATGTTTACTTGCATACAGGATAGTGAAAGTTGACCTGAAGTTCCCGTTGAAACCATTCGTTTCACCTGCCGCCAAGGACCTGATCTCACAGGTAAAAGAGGGTTACTGTCTCAAAATTTTCCTTATCCAGAAGAGCCTCCCCTGAACCCTCACCAAATGTTCTGTGCAGATGCTTGTAAAGAACTCGGCGCACCGGCTCCCGCTTCACAAGGTTCTTGAGCACCCATGGATTATCCAGAACGCCGACCCTTCCGGCGTGTACAGAGGGTAGAACACCCGCGGAACACTGCTGCGACCTCCACTCTCCCCAGTTCGAGGGGAGTGCGATTCTGTTCCATTTATTGTGTTATCGCTTCGGCCCTGCTGCTAGAGCTTCCATCGCCCGATCCTGCCCCCGCCCACCCCAAGCTGTATCTTCTGTAGCGCCCTGTAGCCCAAACGGAGATTCCAAGCAAATGTGGATTAGAGTGTGTATGTGTCACGGGGCCGTGATCTCATGCGGCAAATGCCCTGTACTAATGTAGCATTCCCTGTTGGACAACCTTCTTGCTCGTCTATATGAATATCGACTATGAACTTATCCTCTCTGAAAATTTAACATCTGATGTGAGAGCTCACATGGGCTTTGAAAAATCTTGCACGTCCAGTTATGAACTGAGGATGGTTGTGGGTTTGTTCTTTGTTGTTCACAAGATATCGTTCATAACCAGCATGATTCATGACTTAAATGTAGAGAGCTCGAGTTGTATATACTTCTGATCTGTATACACGAACAAAACTGAGCTTACTACAGCATATATATTATTACGAAATGCTCACGGTAGATTCAATCCTATCGTAGTGGCATCTCTACAACGCCAGCACCCAAAAAACAAAAAGAGAAGGTGAAAAAGAAGGATCATCTATAGTTACAAGCTTAATACTACTATATCCTTGCTTGTTCTTGTGCCCCTCACACTGCCGCTGCTGACCCATTGCACTTCACGGGCGAGCTCTCGCCTTCCAGTAGCTGGGTGTTGTGCCGGTGGTGCTCGTCATCGTCGTGCTTCATGTTCTCCACGTCCTCGTGGCTCAGGAAGCAGGGCTGGTTCGTCGAGCACAGCACCCTCGCCCACATCCGGTCCGTGATCACCACCTTGTTCTGCTTCTCGGTGATCCTCTGCAAAAAAGATTGTCCAATTTCAGGCCGTCTGCATAAGTGGTGTTCAGGAGCTGAGCTCAGTTGGAGAGAAGGCAGTGGACTTACATAGAACGGGATGTAAGCGTGTCTGCCGTTGACCGGGGCGACGGTGAAGCCGGTGTACCCCGCCATGGCGCCATGGAGGGCGCTGTGAGCCAGCAGGGAGCAGTAGACGTTGTCGGATGCGTTTGATCTGACAGCACGGATCATGTATGTCGGGTCGATGTACTTTAGAGTTATGGGGAAGTTGGTCTTCTTCTTGAAATGATCCTGCATGACAAAGGAAGGCCAGATATTCAGTATTGGAAATTTGGAATTAGATCAGGGACCACCATTGTTCCAGCTAATGAAAAGGACAGTGAAAAAGAACTCTGTTCAAAAATACTGCAAATCGGGAATTTCCCATTTATGATATATACTTGAATGGGTTAATGAGGCAGATAGCACTGTTTGTCCCCACACTGACAAGGAAATGAAGAATTGGACCATAAATCTGACCTTTATCTTCTGGGATAGCCAAAGGCCAACATCCAGAAGCAGTTTGTTTCCAGAAGCATCTTGAGTGTCCACGAACTTCATGCTTTTCGCGATAAGATCCTGCCCGGCGCCCTCAGCCACCACAATGACCATATGACCGTTGTCCTTGAGTCGTCTCTCGATGAACTCAAGGAGTCCTCCCTTGCCTTCAAGGTAGAAGGGCGACTCTGGGATTAAACAGCAATCCTGAGGTAACAAGTGGAATGAAGTGGTCAGCATTTGAAAAAATATTTATTCTCGTGTTGAATATAAGATGAGTCAGTAGTCTGGTAGGAGCATACCACGTCGCGACTGGCTAGAGTAGCATACATTGCAATAAACCCTGCATCAGTATAATTTCAAGCCCCTTAGTCAGTTACAATCACAATGCTTCAATATATGCAAGAATTGGCAAGATATTGCAACAAGTTTGCATAGAAAGATAAACATACCACTGTTGCGACCCATTAGCTTGACAACACCAATGCCATTCTCTGCACTTTCAGCTTCGACATGAGCAGCATTGATGGCTCTCTGGGCCTCCTCCACGGCAGTGTCAAATCCAAACGACTTGTCAATCACCTGTAAAAGCAATTCAGTATCAAGTTATAATCAGGCATGAACAAGTAATTGCTACTCTTAAAAGATGCAGAGGCACAAGAAAGAAGAAAGTACCGCAATGTCATTATCAATGGTCTTCGGGACACCAACAACAGAACACTTGAGGCCCCGTCTACGAACTTCCTGAAATCATGTTTCAAAAGTTTTGAGTCACACGATCCATTTGGCATCTGATGCACAATTACCAGAATCATATGCATGCCTCTATTACCTCATAAATTACAGAAGCACCTTTCTGAGTACCATCACCTCCTATAATATAAACCTGGTTAATACCACGGTCCTGAAGACAATCAACAATTTTGGCAGTGTCATGCCCTCCTCTTGAAGATCCAAGGACAGTCCCGCCTCTCTTGTGGATGTCGTTCACCGATTTTGGTGTCAACGAAATAGTATTTTTAGAATAAAAACCCTTGTATCCACCCTAGACATTCACACACACATAATTAGTCCAGAAAATAAAACAAGACAGATCAAAATGTTGACAAGTATTATTTTCATACGAACACAGCAACATCATTGTTGTCACCATCAATAATTGAAACTATATAATGAAATAAGCAATACACAAATTATTCAAATTTTTTGACCTCAGATGGCCTTTGAAACAGTTCAAATAAAGTACTGAGCATTGTTAGCACGGTAACAAAGCAGTCGGATCCTAAAAAGCTACTTAGGAGCATTGTATCTTACACATGCAAAAGAATAAACATGCTTCCACAAGATGATCATTCTGAAGCTCCTCACCTCTATGCCAACAACGCTGGTGACACCATACATATCATACAGCCCGCAAACAAGCTCACGGATGACCGTGTTCAGCCCGGGGCAGAGGCCTCCGCAGGTGACAATGGCCGCATTCACCTCATCGGACTGGAAATACACCCTCTGCCGTGGCCCGGCACGCCGGAAGTGGGTGCCCCTTGCACTTGTCTTATGAACAACAATCTGCAATCAGTGATACACACGATTAGCCCCAAGCAAAATCACTCTGAGAAGTCTTCAATTCGTTCTTCGCCGCGAAAAAAAGAAAACCTCACCTTTTGCGTGACGGTGTCGTCTGGGTTGACGAAATACTGCCTGAGAGAACACGTGGTGGGAAGAAAAGGTCAGCTTTGGAACATCCGTGTCTGGACGGATAAGAGTAAAATTCCAATGGAAATAGTAAAATGGAATCACGAAATGAGGAGAATTCTTACTTGACGACCGAATACGCCGGATTGTCCTGGAGGGGATTCGGGAAAGTCTGCAGATCGACAACACCAATTAGATCAGAAATCAGTGAGCACATAATAAAAAAAAGAAGTAAAAGTTCATATGCGGTTTCAGTCTTTCAGATGCTCATTCCCCTATGCTACAAGCTCCATCGGACGAACTAATCACTTCTACTACGAGATCAATATGTGATAACTCAGCATGCCTTGAACCAAAGATAGAGGAAAAGGGAACAAAAAAGGGCGGCAAAAATCTAATCTTTTCCGGAGGAAAATAAATGGCGCAGACCGAGAAGAGTCAAGAACTTTACAGTCCACGCCGGGAACTAACCGTCAGGAAACCAACCGACCCCAACGTGAGACACCAAGAACATGGGGGACTCGCGCACGCACCGGGAGCTCGGGCATGTAATCCGTGAGGTGCGGCACGTCCTCGAGGACGTAGCCCGCGTCGCCGCCCACCAGCTTCTTCTTCATCGCCCACTTCCCCGCCGGGGACGCCTTCGCGCCGTTCGCGGCGGCGGCGGCGGCGGCGGGGGCGGGGAAGGGCTTCTCCAGGTCAAGCAGCTTCTTCTTCACCTGCGCCTCCATGGGCAGCGCTGGAGCGACGCCGACGGCTTCCATCGCAGGGGGCCCCGTGTCAGTGAACACAAAGCAGGGTTCCTGTCTTCCTGGGCTACGACTACGATCAAGAATTTCACTTCGATCGCGCGGCTAGCTACACTTTTCCGCGAGCAATCTGAGGCTGTTCTTGGCGTCTGCGGAAGCCGCTCGGCCTTTATATATCGGGATGGGGCTGGATTAGCGGCCAGCGCCGCCGTTAAACGCCGCGTTTGACGACGACGGCGACGGAGGAGGACCAGAAGGGGGGACAGAGGCAGGGGGTGCGAAGCGAAGGTTCGCGGGTTTGGAACAGGGGCTGGGGTTTGCGTTTATTTGCGGGTCTGCCATTTCGTGCGGGCCGTACGGTTTGGAGAGGAAGAAATGCTACGGCGCTTATAGGAAGTGGAATATTCCGCAAGACATTAGTATGGCGAGCTATTTATTTTGAATTTTTTTCTTTCCTATTTTAATAATTGAGATCAGGATTGAGTAATGGATAATATAAAAGGTGTAATATTTTTCTTGAGGTACATATATGCGGATTTGAACAAATGTGGGACAGCCTACACTAGGATAGAAAACATGTTAGAAAAAGAGGACATATTGATACGGATAAACTAGCAAGGAATTTACGCGGGTAGCTAGTTTTTTACACTAATATTTTTGGTTTCTTTAACTTAAATAGTTAAATATAATTTTATTTAAATATCCGTTGTTATATTGTCAATACGGTTTGTCTAAGTGTGTCCAAACTAATGTATCATTTTTAATCATCATGTATGTGCCACATGATATGAAACAATATTTGACATAAATTCTTTGATCAACTTATAATTTTCTTATTTATTTAATTTAGAATTTAATTATTTATTTACTCTAACCAAAGGACTTTAAGGATTAATATATATTGTTAGATCTTACAAAAAAATAGTTTGTATTATTTTTATTTCAATTAATATGGTAATAAGATTAAATTATTAAGATTAACTTCATCCCTATCAAAAACAGACTCTCCAAATATTAAAAATAGGTAGGGACTTCCCTGCTAACTTCGGTAAAAAAAACCAGACTCTCCAAATACTAAATGGAGGCTACCTTTTGTTTTTTAAGGGCCACAAAAATACTACAACTCTAACAATAGCCCTCATAAATATAGGGCTTTCTATAGACCTGGAAGCCTCCCATAGGGGGTCAAGTAGAGGCCTGCTGGAGTTTAACACTTTTCTGGACCCTCTAAACTCGGGATAGGGGCTTGTTAAGTCTGCTGGAGTGCACTTTTTTGTTGACCCTCTAAACTTGGGACAGACGCTTGTTGGGTTTGCTGGAGTACAACTTTTTTTAGACACTCTAAACTTTAGATAGTGACTTGTTTGGTCTGATGAAGTTGCTCTAAGATAATGAATTGTGTGATCTAACATTGAGGTAGTGATCGTGGGTAAGTAAATAAAGTTTCATATAACTTTACACATACAAAATGTTACTTGCTGACATGAGATACTCCCTTCCTCAACGGATATGCAAACTATCTTGATGAACTTGCAATAGCGTAACACGGTATGATTGAATTAAAGTAGAAACCTTCCACAAAACATAATGCTGTTTGGATCGACTCCCTCCACAAATCAGCGGTATGATTGGTAGCCTAGCTTGCTACACAAATCAATGATCAGAATGCCATAGCATAAAGGAAAGCTTAAGGACGGAGAAAATCAAATATAGAGGGTAATTAATCACACCAGGAAAATATTATAAAAAATATTATCCAAGAAAATATTATGAGAAATTAATGCTATTTTACAGTTATGCAATAAGAACTTAGGCTGCAGTAACCAATGGGTGCCTATCACGGTTATGGATTAATCTTTTACCTTTCTCCTCCTCTGGTAAAAGATAGAGTAATATATAGACATGGTTGATGCCCGATCTAGTGAATGATCGACAATAATTTACAATTGCATGACTATATCAGACATTAAGAGAATCATTTCTTTGTCCAGCCTGTTGTTACTTAACTTCCATGTCAACACATGTGCATGGCAAGCGCTTCCATCATCAAAGTTGTACGACACCTGAGTTTCTTCACTTTGTTTTTCCTGAATCTCCTCCTTCTTACACTAACTCGTTAACGAAGACCATCAAATGGGTTTAAGTGTGGGCAAATAATTTGATGATCTTCTACTTACGTTAGCAAAGACACTGAGTGCCGAGTGTGGCCATGGTGCTCAATCCCGGCAACGATTCGCTTACTTCGGACAGGGAGAATTGTTCTCTCCTGCTGTGCTCACAACCTTGTTGAACGCCCGAAGTCCGAATACCTCTTATCAGGTACACGTGCAGATCAACGTGTTGTCCTCCGCTCATTGTTGAACGTTGCCTCTTATATAGCGGAACGTGGTAGGGCACAAGGGCTTCAGTCTGTCCCCACTCGTCATACTCTATTATTATCATCCTCTAAAATAAATATTCTTATCTAGTCATTGAGATTCTCCCCTCTATACCAATTTCTTGTGCACCCGTTATTCTATATATTTTATAGTCTATACCAACTACCAACACGTGAGCCCTCCAATATCTTTTTATCGTTTTCTTTCACTGGCGCCATCACTTCCCCCACCACTCTATCTCTCTCCCTTTATCTCCCCCTTTTTCTAGTGGTGGTGGTGGCGGCGAGAGGTGCCAGTCTCCTCGGCCTGCAGCCTTCAGCCTCGAAGGTCTCTCGCTACGCGCGCAGCGAACAAACGTCGAACTCCGAAGACACGCGAACGGCTCCTACGGCGGCGACGGGGATGGACGATCGTGCGGCGACTGCTAAGTCTCCCGCGGCGGCCTCGGACGGCCGCACGGCGGCGGCGGAGGGCTCTCGCGGCGGCTGCGCTGAAGGCCTTTGGCTATGAGCGGACGGACCCCGAACTCCGAAAGTGCGCGAGCGGCTCCTGCGGCGGCAACGGCGGCGGACGATTGCTCGACGACTGCGAGGACTCCCGCGATGACCATGAACGGCCGCGCGGCGGCGGTGGAGGGCTCTCACGACGGCGACGATGGCGGAGGATCATGCGGCGATTGCGAGGGCTCCTGCGGCGGCCTCGCACGGCCGCGGAAGGCTCCCACGGCGACCGCGCTGAAGGCCTTTGCCTAGGCGCAGAGCGGATGGACCCCGAACTTCAAACGCGCGCGAGCGGCTCCTGTGGCCGCGACAACGGCGGACGATCGCGCGGCGACTGCGAGGAGTCCAGCGACGACCACGGACAGCCGCGCGACGGCGGTGGAGGGCTCTTGCGGCGGACGATCACGCGGCGACTGCGAGGACTCCCGCGACAGCCATGGACGGTCGGGCTGCAGTAGTGGAGGGCTCCAGCGGCGGCCTCGAACGGCCGCACAACGACGGCAGTGATGGTCTCCCACGGCGGCCTCGGACGGCCGCACGACGACGGCGGAGGGCTCCCGCTTTTCTGTTCAAACATCCCTTAGCATCACGGAGCTGCAACCTGATCATTGGAAAGAACACCAAAATATATAACAAAACAGAACCGCACGGTTGGCCGGGAGTCAGGCGCTGACCACTGCCGCTGTCCGTATGCGCAACTTGCAGCGCTCGGGGATGCTCCTCCCGGCTAAGGTTTTCTTTCCATGGATGCGAGGTCAGGTCAGCACGAATAATATCGGGAGTTCAGCCAGCCCGTATTGCTCCTCGCCACGCGAGCAGGCGACGACCTGACGCGCTTGGCCACGCTAAACAACTCGGCAACTTGATTGATTGGTGGTTAAATAGGCTGCATCGAGGCATCCAGAGCGTGTGACGCCGCCCGCCGTGCCGGAGGCCCATCGTGGAGGAGGACGGAGCAAAGATAATGGTCTGGCCCTCGTCACTTGATTCCTAGTTGGCCCTATTTTAGAGGCACCGGGTACTACGTACTTACCTGCTACGTACGCGTGGATCGGATCTTCCTAGCTCATCCATGGCGCAGCAAGTGGTTAAAAAGAATCTAGTATCATACAACCATAGCACAGTAAGGCTCCAAATTTTGAGAGGCACAGCATGTGGTTAGACAAAATCAAGCTCACAAAGTGAGAATCTGTTCAAGAAACATCGGTCTGCTCCAGAATTCAAGTACATGCGCTGCTGTTATGCTCTCAGCTTGTCCCCGCGCTCCAAATTAAATAAGGTCTTGTTTGATGCTGAATTTAGGAGATCGAATTTGAGAGTTTGATATCACTTCGTAACCATTACTACTGTATCATTTCGTTTGTATTTGTAGAAAATTGTCAAAAAGTTGATTAATTAGGCTCAAAATATTCGTCTCGCATAGCACAACAAAACTATGTAATCTATTATCTTATTACAACAGAAGCAAAAGGAGCCACCAGATTCGCCGAGAGGGTCTAGAAAATCCCACGTTAATCTAAAAAAGAGAAAAAAGAGAAGAATATATGCCGTCGGATTTTATGAACATCTAACTGTCCATATTATTCCGTTAATTCAAAAAAGAAAAATAATATATACCGTCGGATTTTATGAAGATCTAACGATCCACATTAATCCAATATAAATCCAATAAATCTAGAACAAATATGATAAATAAATAGATAAAAAAAATAAATAATATGAGATTATTATTTCGCAGCCATCCCTCTGCGCGGAGCCATCCGCCGCCGCCATGCGGCCGTCCGAGGCCGCGGCGGGAGACCTCCACCGCCGTCGTGCGGCCGTCCATGGGCGCTGCGGGAGTCCTCGCACAGGGCACGCGATCGTCCGCCGCCGTCGCCGCCATGGGAGCCGCTCGTGCGCCTTTGACTTCCGGGTCCGTCCGCTCCGTGCGCAGCCCAAGGCCTTCAGCGCAGCCGCCGCGGGAGGCCCTCCACTGTCGTCGTGCGGCCGTCCGAACCCGCCGTGGGAGACCATCACTGCTGCCGTTATGCGGCCGTTCGAGCCGGCGCCAAAGCCCAACCCGGCCATCCGTGGCCGCCGCGGGAGCCCTCCGCCGTCGTCGTGCGGCCGTCCGAGGCCGCCGTGGGAGACCA
>OAMR01000069.1:661202-675259 GCA_900205405.1 Echinochloa crus-galli
TGCTTCCATTCTGCTACTGCCTCAATCTTTTCTGGGTCTACTGCTACGCCCTCAGCTGTCAGCACGTGACCCAAAAAGGCTACTTTCTCCAGCCAAAACTCACACTTGCTGAACTTCCCGTAGAGTTGGTGCTGCCTCAGCTTCTCTAGCACAATCCTTAAGTGCTCCTCATGTTCTTCGGCTGTTTCTGAGTAGATCAGTATGTCATCAATGAACACCACCACGAACTTGTCTAGTTCCTCCATGAATACCTTGTTCATCATGTTCATGAAGGTTGTCTTGGGAATGTCGCCTTCTCTAATCTTCATCTGGTGGTATCCCGATCTCAGATCAAAGAACCCGGCTAGGCAGAAAGCTAACCTAACACTAACAATCATTACAAAGAACCAAATCATTCATATGCATAATAACAATAAATACAAGCATTTAAAGGCATAATTTCACACAAGACTCGACTGTTAGATTTTTAAAATTTTTAAAACATGGGGGTCTCCTAGTAATTTGTCCACCGTACTATCTAGGTTGCGTTCCTACAGTCAGCACGGCTCTGATACCAATCTGTCACACCCGGATTTACACAAATCCCGAATGTGGCCATATGTGTGCCCAGGAAGTCCACCGACACATATAGCGACAAATATGGTAAAAACAGAGATCAAATGCTTTATTAATGTCATCATAAAGTAACGAGTACATCAGAGTGCTTTGGAAATAAAATACATGGAAGCGGAAGTCTAATACATCTCTCTAAGCGTAGCCGCAATCCCACAGGGACTCTGACTGGGTGAACGCCAACTCAGAAGTACGGCAGATCCTCCGGGAACTCCACCTCGTAATCAGCCTGACTCCAATCTGTTACCGCGTCCGGGATTTTGCCAAAAATGAATAATAACAACAAGTGTAAGTAACAGAGTTACTTAGCAAGTACAGCACGGGGGATGAGGCAAAAGGCTTACACTGGCTTAACTGCATTAGCACTTTTAGTTGGTTCGTTTTAATCTTAATTACTACTTTAGAATGAATCCCAGTTGAACCCAAATTAATTTTGTAATGTCTCATTAAACAGTATAATACCATCTTCTAATCATAAAAGGATCCAGGCTGCTCGTGACCCTGAGCCGGGCTATCATGATAGATCGTACACTCTGCAGAGGTTTTGCTATATGTGTCTGTGGACATCCTGGGCACACGTATGGCCACATTCGGGTTTTTGTGAAAATCCGGGTGTGACAACGGACCCGAAAGTCGACGGCGCGCGAGCGGCTCCCGTGGCGGTGACGGCGACGGACGACCGCGTGCCCTCTGCGAGGACTCCCACAGCGCCCACGGACGGCCGCGTGACGGCGGTGGAGGTCTCCCTCGGACGGCCGCATGGCGGCGGCGGAGGGCTCCCGCGCGGAGGGGTGGCTGCGAAATAATATATCTCATGTTATTTATTTTTATTTATTGATTTATTAATCATATTTGTTCTAGATTTATTGGATTAATGTGGATCATTAGATCTTCATAAAATCCGACGGTATATATTCTTTTTTTGAATTAACGGAATAACATGGACCGCTAGATGTTCATAAAATCCGACGGCATATATTCTTCTCTTTTTTAGATTAACGTGGGATTTTCTTGGCCATCTCGATGAATCTGGTGGCTCCTTTTGCTTCTATTGTAATAAGATATAATAATAGATATGAATAAGTGTGCTTTAGTACCAAATAAAGTGGATAACCTAGCCAAAATGTATGGATATATGAGATTTCATGATAGATAAAGAAGAATCAGATATCTATTTTCAAGTCCCTAGACCAAAGTCACCGAACGAGTTTTATTAGGGCCTGTTTGGATACCAGGGACTAAAATCAAGGGACTAAAACTAGTCCCTTAGGGACTAAAATTGCTGTTTGGATCCCTAGACTAAAAGGGACTAAAACAGCTTTAACTCCATAGGAAAAGACGTTTCTACCCTCCCTCAGCTGCCCCTCCTTCCCGCACACGCCCCTCCCCTCCCTCTTCCCGCACGCGACCCTCCCCTCCCTTCCTCCCTTCCCTTCCCAACGGCAGCGGCCTGCGCAGCGTCAGCAGCGGTGCTTGGCGGCCGGGGCAGCGGGGGCGCGCGGCGAGGCGGCGGCTGGCGTCAGCGGGGGCGCGCGGCTACGGACGACGTCAGCGGCGCCGCTTGGCGGCCGGCGGAGCGGCACGAGCAGGCCCCCCCGCAATGGCGACGATGGCGACCAACCAGCGCGTGGTGCTCAAGGAGTACGTGGAGGCGGCGAAGAAGCGGCGGCGGGGAGCAGACCGCAGCAACGGCGTGGAAAGGGCGGCCAGTCTCCGTGGCCCAAGTCCGGCGGCGGCGGCCTCCCGGGGAGGGGCTTCTCCAGCGGGAATGGGGAGGGGAGAGAAAGTGGGGCCGGTACGGGGTGGGGGGAGGGGCATCCCGTGGAAAGTGGGGATTTTAGTCCCCATAAGCTCCTCTTGTGGAGCTAGAAGATTTTAGTCCCTTTGAGGTGTTTTAGTCCCTAGAGTTTGGATCTTTAGTCCGTTTTGGGACTAATTTTAGTCCGTTTTGGCTTTAGTCCCTGGAACCAAACGGGCCCTTAGTCAGGTCATTCTCAACCGTTTTGTCAATAAAATATTTTTAATATGATGAGCCTAATCTCCATCTGGATGATCCTACGGTGGCGGAGCGTCATGCAGGCCATATTGGATATAATAAATTTTTATTGTACACTGATGTATACTTTACATGGCTTGGGCCCCGATTTTTTTCATCAGGCTCCGCTAGTGCGATCTTGACACTCTTTTCACCAATATCAACTTTTAGTGTGAATAGAAATACGGGAAGTTAAGATTGCTTCCGGTGGCCTAGCTCGATAGATCCGAAGCTTACCAAATACCAATATACCAGATATTTCGATACTCGAGCTTCACCGTAAGTTCCACTTTTGCTGCGAGGGAAAAGAAACAATGTTTGGTTAATGTTTTTCTTCACCGTCTGCTCTGTTTTTCTCTGGTCCCGTGCACGGATTGGAAGATTGGTGCCAGGACTCCAATTTTTCTTCATTTCGCAAACTAGGGGCATAAACGGGAAGTCGGCTTAGGCTAACGCCGCCGCTTCCTTTACGTTTACAGGGCGCAGAGGCTGCTGTTACAATTGACTCGCGTGCTCCCCTGCTGTGGGACCCACCCCGGCACCCACCAAGTTGGAAAGAAGGGAAGGGCAAAATGGTCAGTACGGACTGTTAGCGTCAAAGAGGACGGCATGCACACAGAGACCAGCAAGTGCTTAGCCAATGAGGTGCCCCGTCATATCACCTAGAAGCATCATTATATCAGCATTCGGCAGCCGAGAGACGGTGCACGGGATTCAACTCATCGCAAAGGCAAACGATCACAGACGACCACAAGAAACGCTGATGCTTTTACTTCTAGAATTACCACTAATAAGCACACTGTTTTTCTCTTTTTATTTACGAAAATTAGTAAACAAACACTGTTGATTACGAAAAGGAAAATTTGTTAGTTTCTAGAGCACGATGATACACAGTAGCAAGCATTCTGGATTTTGTAGCATAGGACAAATAAACAGACAGTGACACACCATGTCACCAGGACCAATCAGACATACGCTCCATGGAGATGTAGCTTCGGCCATTTCTTTGCATCCTCTCCTTTTCCTCCTCTCCTCTGTTGCGATCTTCTTCACCGTCCATCTGCTCGCTGATTTGGACAATTCCGGATGGCCAACTTTGCAAGCGTGTAGATCAGCATCATCACTTTTGGTTGGAGGCCGTGTAATTGGCCAAGCATGCTGTGGCTGTGATAGGATGATCATAGATAACGGGAGATTATTGCCGTTGCTTTCCGGGTGACGCGTGGCTGCCTGGCCGGCCCTGCTCTCCATGCCGCGTGACCATGGGCGTCACGAGGCTTCATAATGCATTTCTTTTTTTTTCCTTTAGAATACAGAGTTTACAGACAGACTCCAAGACAGTCTTGATAATCTTTTTTTCAGGATAATATAATCAACAAAATAGCTATTGTTCTGAAATAATTAAAATAATAATGGATTAGAAAAACAGTTATCCCGCTGGCTCCCATGACGCTGGGAGAAGCTACGACTACGGGTGATGGTTCCTTAAGGGCAATCCCAACCCAATGACTAGGATGATGTCTATAGCATTAAATAAGATGCCATGTAGGGTAAAAGATGATGTGGCAAGTGAGTTAATGAAGAAAGAGGAGGAAACCGGGTCTTGCATGACACATGGTTTCTACACGCTATCCAAGATAAGATGAGAGAGGAGCAGCATTTAATTTAGTCATAGAGCATCAGTGTCTGTTTTGGGAGGGTAGTTTTGTACTAGTTTCTTGATAATGTGGACATCACTACTAGTGTCTTGGGTTGGACTGCCCTAATCTCTGCCAAATTGAGAAAAGGGAGGCACTCGATCGATTTGATATTGGAACAGAATTCTGCCGATACTGCGCACGGCGAGGACGTTGTTTTTGACGCATGTTTGACCGAAATTAGTGCTAGTTCTAGATCTATGTTTCGTTGCCTCTTCCCCAATCCACGCGGCTCGCGGTTACGTTGAGTTGTGATTGAACGTACTCGGCCAACTATCTAGAACAAACTTCTTGAGCACCAAGACATACACACATTGCCTCCTAAGTAGCACCTCCTCCATCGTGACCATGTAGAATGACACGAGCATTGTTGGAAGAAAAAAAAAGTTTCATACTTTGCACACTTATTGTTCATGGCTGCGAAGTTCCTCATGCATGCGAGCTTTTGAAGTCGACCCGTCATGACATTATCCCTATTCCATCACCACGTACAGTTCAATTTCCCAGCCGATCTGTACGCACCTCCGGCTGCTAGACAGAGAGTGTAGTATACGGACGAGAGATCACGAGAGGAGACTTGTGTTCTGCCTCTGCAGTCTGCACTGCCCTTGCCACATGACACCACACAATGGCCGTGTTTAGTTCCTAAATTTGGGGGTGCAAATTTGGGACTTTGACGTCTCTTCGTAATCATTGCGTCACTGTAGCATTTCGTTTTTATATACAAAAAATTGTTTAAAAATTGATTAATTAGGCTCAAAATGTTCGTCTCGCAGAGTACAACAAAACCGTGCAATTAGTTTTTGATTTCATCTACATTTAGTATTCCATGCATGTTATGACATTTTGATGTGACGGAAAATCTTCTTTTTGCATTGTGAATTTGGGAGTAACTTTTTGGATCTAAACAAGGCAAATGACACAACACAAGGATCGGAAGAAGCCACGGCCGACCACGCATGTTCTTCAGTCGCCTCCATGTGACGGTCTGATGGAGACCTTGGGAACAAGGAGCACCCAAAGAACTTCTTTTTTAAAATCAAGAGACTATGTGCGATCCATCTTGGCTTCCTCAACCGCCCAACTGCTGATGCGTTTGCTCAAACTTTTCTTTGCTTCCTCCAACGAATATATTAATAAAACAAGCTTTCTTTTCTTTTCTTTTTGTTTGGTCTAGCTTGAGCAACCGAGAACAAAACTTTAAAGTAACAGCCACTCATGCATGATACGGAGCATATATATGCGTTGATCTGTGGTCAATAAAACCAGCGGCCCTGATAAGCTCTCACATGGTTTTGTGATAAGCTCATTGCTTACCAGGTGATAGGCTGCCTGCCCATCGTTTTCGCCTGCCAATTAGGGTACGGTGTCATCATGCAGCAGGGTGGCCAGGAGCATGATTCCCTGGAAGATGCCCTCACCTGACACCTGATTGGATATTCGGCTGCGAGAGATTAGGTTTGGGCTGACTAGAACAATGATTATACACCTCTTATATATATACAGTGCCGAAATATATATGGCTAGTATGATAGCAGCTAATATTCTTCCTTGTCGAATCCAACCCCTCTCAAGTATGTTTTTTGGAAACATACTCTGTCCCCTGTTTTAGCCTAAAAGTATGCTGAAAAATCATTGTAATTGTTTATGGCTTGAAAGAAGACTGATCGATATATTCTGTTGAAGTATGTTTAGCTTTGGGTGAATATATTTTGCAAAAAAAACGTCATGAGCTTCTGTGGTGAGGTTCATACATGAAAAATGCCGGCACGATCGAAAAGCACGTGAAACATGTATTTTGCTATGTATTAAGCTTTGGGTGAATATATTCCAGGCTGACCCCCGTACCCAATTCATCCATATTCCAAGAAAAAAGTCATAAGATTTTGTGGTGAGTTTCACTTTCATATACATGAGAAATCCTGTGACAAAAATAATGTGAAATATTGCATATCACTAATTGGAACATAATACAACCAAAATGCATGATCGTTCATGGTCCTCTTATCTGAAATTCACTGCTATATATCACCTCCGAAAACTTGGCGTTCATCAATGCCGCGACTTCTTCCCTTGGGTTTGCTCACGATTCACGAAAAGCTACGACATATGACAATGACAGCAGGAGATCAAAGGAGAATTCCTCTACGAAAAAGGAAAGAAGATTGAAGAGGATTAATACAAAGATCCCTCATTCTATAGGAAAAATTAAAGAAAGCTTTTAGGCGGAGGCGAAGTCAAGTTTGCCAATTCCCTGCTGGCTTACCCCATTCCAACTGGAGCCAAAAGGATGCAACAGACAGGCACGCAATTAAGAACCTATTAGATATCAAAACAAAACACTATAGCCTATTAACCAATCAGATGGATGATGAGTTCCATTCCATGTTTTATTCCATTCTGAAATGAAAATCAGGCTGACAACACTACAACTGACTCTTTTTTTGCTGCTTGGGCAACTCCTAATAAACTAGACCAAGAGCAATTGATCATGTTGCTCGACGTTCAAATTTACTGCACACATCAATATTTACTCAGTGTATAATTTACTGCTCGAGCTAGAATTTCTCCATCAATATTTTATTATGTGATATTAAAATTACGTCCATAAACAAGTATGTTTTGTATACGGATATAGTACTGTTATTATTATGTCAAAAGAATCGTTTGTATTCGTAGAATGATTGTTGGTCAAAGGATTGTTCTAACGAAACGAAACAAGCCTTGTGTAAGGAAAATGGAGGGTATATATGTTGGAGGCGATTAAACACTCCAAATCAAGTTATCCAAAAAAAACACTCCAAATCAAGTGGAAGGAGCAGAAACCAACTTGAAAAGTTGCGTGTTTTGTTTATTGAGCAGTGATGTTTGCATTATTAGGTTTCACGCTTCTACTTAATAAAATAGGTATCACCCAAGCATGACACTTGATGTTTACCTCCATCGATATGTTTTTTTTTATCTCTATACCCATTGGTGACAGTTAAAGGTTTGATCTATGTATAAACTACATGATGAAGTAAGCGAAAACTACATCCACCTGTAGCGCCTTGCATGATCTGCGTTTAATTACTCGGGAGTCATCAAATAGCATTTGTGCGCCATAGAAAAACGTCTAGTTGCTACCTTTTGAAGCAATAAGGTTTAGCTTTTGCTCTTCAAGTTGGCTCTATCAAATGAACTGTTGCTCAAAGGCGAAACTTTCTGATAGTTAAATCAAAGTTGGTGCCGTCCTGAGAAATCTACTCGTTTGGGAGTGATGCATAGTGTATTCATATATATTCAGCTGTAAGCCTCACGCAGTTACACCTCAAATCCTAAATTGATGGGAAAATATGCATAATTCAATTATACTTCAACAAATAAATTGGTCATGGCTGGATGCTGTTTTTCTTTGCTTCCTTTTTGTAATGGAACTATGTGATAAAGTCACTTTTTTTTAAAAAAAAGATAACAGTTTTGCTAGCCGGCTGCAGTAGTGTATTCACGATGGGTCGATGACTATCAGTACAAAATTTATCCTTAAAATCTTCTTTTACACATTTTACATTGTATAAAGCACCATTTACGGATACTGCATGCTGAGGTGTGAGCACAAGATATGTTTTCCCCGCCAAAAGATATGCTATATTTCCCCCTTGCTTCTCTTTTTTTACGAGTCTTCAGCGTGGTATTCGTTGCTCAGGTGAAGGATGTGTAGTATGCTAACAGTGATAAGCTTGAGCAGTTATCAGCAGGCCCGTAAGAGTTGTGATTCCTTGACCCTTGGCGTCCAAAGAGAGGGAAAGAAGTGATCGCAAGCAGCGAGCGAGGCCTGAAATGCTAGCTAAAACCATGGGGGCTCTTGGCGCCGCGGAGAAACGCCGGCGCCTCCCGATCTCCGGCAGGCAGTTTTTAGAGCTGCCTGACGAAGCCAACGCAGGCACCAACAACCACCCACCCACCATTCCCAGCACATCCGCCGCGTCGTTTCCTTCCTCCGACGTTGCTTCCCAGCGTCCCGTCCGCCCACCCGCCCCTTCCCACCGTCCCGAGTCAAAAACGGCGACCCGGGAAAACAAGAGGCACGCCAATGGTGTCGCCATCTGTTCTGTGGAAGACTCCGATTCCATGCATGGGTCATAACCGGAGCTCCCCTCAGGTCAAGGAAGGGTGCCGCCGTCCCTTAAGATCCAAACTTTTACCGTCCCATTCATTCTCATGCAACTTTTTTACCAGCAGCCTCTTCTGTGCCCATCCTAGTGAAACTGACCACTGAAATCCATCCTGGCTCACTGATATTGGTGTTACTAAAAACCACACCAGCGATTCGATGAATCTTTCACGCGCTTGATTTCCATCACCTCGATTAACAGACAGAAAATGTGAGTATAAACAGCACTGTATAGTGGTCAGTAGCTCAAGCAATTTTGGACTGGATGCAAACCAGAGAAAACTTCCGCTGTCGAAACAAACAGAGGACAGGCAATGGACCTGTTTAGAACACAAATCGTGCAAAATTTCACTGTCCTGTAGAATCATTATTCATGTGCTTCGACATTCTTGTCAGAGATTCCACGACGAGAGAATGGTATTTTGTACACTCTTCTGGCCTTGTAAAACGAAAGAGGAGCCCCGGCGTCGGTTAAATTTAGAAACACATGACTGGCCTATCACCAGCAACAACCACCAACTCAAGTGGATGAATGTTTCAGCAAAAAGAAAAGGGGAAAGAGTGATTGCAAAGTAACCACAGATTTAACGAACAAAATTGTATGAGGTTCCTTATTTTCCTGATGATGAAACTTCAACCGAGAATAATGCCCTAGGCGTGAAACATACAGGGTGTTAAATTTGTCCAGCAGGCAGAGAAAAAGAAGGCCCATGTACTCATTTGGAGCTGAACTTGCCGCTGACCGACTCGTAAGTAGGCATATTCAGAACTGCACAACACAAGCTGACAGAATTAGGAAACTGCAGTTGATATTGCACTATCTACAGGTGACCTAGTTACACTCACCGTTTCCATGGGATGCCATGGTTAATGGTGATGAAATGATCTTTTCAGCAACTGTTGTTACGTCTTTCAGAGTAACACCATCAACAGCCTTGAGAAGGTGCTCAACAGGTTTCCTGCAAGGTTTTATGAAGCCAAGATTAGGCATATCAATTAGGTGTGGTACATGCACAAACTTAACTGATTATGCATGTGGAGTTTATTCTCTTCTAAAACTGCACTACAAGTTAGGCGAAATCATTACAGGTCTGGAAAAGAATCATTTTTCCAACTGCTACTGCTACCAGTACTCTAACATAGTTTCAGCTTGTAGCTGAGTACTGCAGAATTGAATCCAAAAGATTGACCACATACAAACACCTGCTTTCCTCTATTCACTAATATAAACCTAGTAGGCTAACGGGGGCGGCAATGCGTCCTTGCCTTCCACAGTATCAAACTTAAGAGTAACTTCTAACTGCTCCACGGTATCTAACATAGCTTTAGAATTATAGTTCGTGACTTATAGTTAGCACATGCTAGTTAATCCTACAATGCCAGCTTAAGATAAAAATTGCGAAGTACATCTGAATACTCCTGACCTTGGGTTTCTAGAATTTTAGAACCAAATGTTTTATTTATGCCATTTCCCTGAAGCTATATCATAACAGTACTCTGTTGTGACCTTGAAGGGAATCAAGTCATATGTCTGTTGAAACTTTATGGTTTTATCACAGCACTATAACAGTTCACAGTACCTTTCACCAAACGCCAGCACTTGGCGCCCCATGTCTTCTGTCAGTGATGCCTGTGAGTATCAATTATTTGAGTGATTTGCATGTCATAAGCACAGTTGCAGAAATATATATCATTCATACACACCTTCGATTCCAGGGTCGCTAAGACCACAGCTTTAGCTGAGGCTTTAGCACGATCCAGTTGGCTTTGGTCAACTGCAACAAGATGAAATTGAAGTTTCAAGGAGCAGATAATCTACAAACAGGAGCTCAAGATAGGATAGGTAGGATACCTTGTCCAGGAGTAGCGAGGGAAGTGAGCTCTCTGGCTGCCAGGTCAATAGCTTTAGGAACAAATGATGCATCCTGGTTATGACAATACTTTGATTATGAACTGAACTTTGAATATAAACTATGGAACACTTACGTTTATTTATGCATTGGCTGTTTTAACTCCTCAATTGTGAGTGTTTAATGTGAGTATGGTTTGAGTCATCAAACAGAAAAGGATAAGATACATATATGTAACCATTTCCTAGTGACCATTCCCATCGAACAAGTATATGATGGTTACATAAAACAGTTGCATTATGCATCACTAGCTAATTAGCTTGCGCAAGTCACTGAGTATGATACTTACAGTTGATGTATGAATTCCAAAGATGCCAGTGTTACTGTGAACATCCTTGAAAGCAGAGATTGACTTGATTTGGTCAAATTCATTTACAAGATGATCTGCACAAGCCACAAAGCACACATGAAATCCATGCATTAATGTGGTCCCATTAACTATATAGAAGGCAAGCCAAATACATAGATCCTGACTACTTGGATTCATGATATTATTTCACAGTGCTTCACATTATAGTAACAATCATATTGTCACGGAAATGAAGATAAAAAACAGCTTGGATTTGAGGTAAATGATAGTTAATGCATGATTGAATAGTATATTTATTAAATAAAGCAGAAGTCAACTAGATATTTAACAATGTAGGTTGCTTTGCCCTGTAATATATTGCTAAAGAATAGCGAAACCCAGGTTTGGAGGTATCAATCTAGTACATCCGGGGAACAAATCCTATTTGAACTCAGCCAGATAATGAATAAGTCCAGTCCCATAATAGTATTGTTTACATTACCTATCAACCACTCTAAAAGACCTAGTGTTACTCAAAATGCAGCAAATGCTACCTGGCATTGCATCCTGAAATGTCAAATAAACATGTGTTCTACTTACTTAGGCGCGAAGGCAATCCCTTTCCCTGCCTTCCCCAAGAAAATGCGCCACCACCACCCAGAAGTGTCTGTAAAAAAAATGCAGTGCTCGGGGTGAATCAAACTAGAATTTTATAGCAAATTTAAATCGAAGTGCCTTGCTCAGTAAAATTTTGAATTTCTCAACGAAATGTCTACTGAACCTGAAGAACTGAGGCCGTGGCAAAATCTTTTTCTTTGAGCCAACCGCCAGGGACCTCAAATGCCAACGCAACCTCAGTGTTCTATTTTGAAAGAGAAAAAACAAAGTAAGAACAGAGGATTTAGGTTATGGAATATAGGTTCCATAAACGATGATAAGTCGACAAAATCATAATGACTACCGATGAATCTGCAGTTCGTCTATATTCTCCACCAGTGTAGGTAGATTTTGGCCTTGCAGTTCCAGCTACACTCGGAATGTCAGACAGAAGTGGTTCAGCAATAGATACCAATTCATCATGATCAACACCTGATGCAGCCAGAACAATTCGGGGAGCAGTGTAGTTCTCCTGATACAGATGCAATAAAAAGTGCAGATAGCACGTCAACAAGGATACTTTGCACATAAAGAATGCTACACAAATTTTGGAGATGAAACTCACAGCTACAAACTGTTCCAGGACATCAGTATCCAATCTGCTAATTGAATACTCTGATGCAATCAGAGGGTTTGCCAAAGCACCAGAATAGCCAGTAGAATGAAGAGCCTCCAAAAGGAAACTTTCAGGGTTACTTGATGCTTTTGCAAGCTCTGCCTTGAGCCTCAAACTCTGCAAAGGAAACAAGTCAGCAAAGAACGTAATCCATTAATCTAGATGACAGATGCGGTAAGGGATGATATAAGATGAAATACCTGTTCCTTGACCTCCCAATCAAGAAAAGCAGGGTTGCGTACACAATCAATAAGCACCTCGACCATTTCAGGCATGTATGTCTTCAGGGCTCCATAAGTGTAGCTCATCATCTCACGGCTAGCAGATGCTTTGCCCCTGCCTCCTCTGGCCTCATTTGAGGAATGGTCACTCCTGGAAGTTTGAAATCTGGAGGAGGTAATGCATTTGAGCGTGCACCAGTCAACCAGGTCCAGAAGCCACCTGATGAGCTCTGCGCAACACTTGTGCTGGCAGACCTAATTGCAATATTCATCATTTGAGCATCTGCCCTATGCCTCTGCAATCAAAAGGAAACAACCAAGACTATCGTTCAGTGGTCAAAGGCCTAAAGCTGATCTGATCACTTTAAATTTAAATGAACACTCAAAGAAAATCAAGCTATCTGTACTGCAGAGAAATATTCTCGTGTCAGGAATCTGGATGATGAAGTATTGTATGTCCTCACATAGAAAAGGTTATCTCATCAAATACTGTGATTCTATCTTCAATCTATAATAAGACACCAAAGTATCATCAGTGCTAATGGATGATTGTTAACTAACATAAAACATAAAAAGGGTTTCAAGCACATGTACTGAGCAGATACAGCACGAGCATAAAAAGCACTGCCACTATTGGTTTGAGATACTGATAAAGAATGAATCACAGGGGACATAACTAGGCTTTTCGAAATCATATACTTCATTTGATGAATCCCAAACAGAAAGGGCAGTGTAAAGCAGAAACCATGCATCCCAAATCATCCTAAACAGAAAGGAGCAGGGTAAAACAGAAACCATGCATCCCAAATCATCCTAAACAGAAAGGGACAGTGTAAAACAGAAACCAGGTATAATAATGGAACAAACTCTAGGATGGATTTAAAGAGTGATATGCCTAATACACTAAGCCACCAGCAATATACTACAGGGATCAAACAGCAGCAAAACTGCTTCTCACATGATTTCACAACAAGGAGATTGGACCTATCCGAACCCATTCTAAATAGGTTTTCAACACCAGAGCATCGTCCCAAACAAACTGCCACAGAAGCATATATTTCACTTGCCCCCCACATTCACGCATCAATTCTACATAACAATCTACAGAGCACTCATCATCACATCTCAGAGAAACACGTTCCCAACTCAACAGGACAGGGCAGACATCCAAACAATGATCGTCACTCGCACCGCCCGAAATGCCCCACAACTCGCACGCTCGCGCACCAAGTCCGCGCGTGTTCGCGCGGCTGACGGGCGCCCAACAAGGATCCGCCGCCTCGCGACGCGACCACGAGCCACGGCGTCGCGGATCGGGCGAATCGCGGCGCGAAGCACGCCCAGATCTACCGGAAATGGACGGTGGGGTATGGTGAGGATAGAAGGTTCCAGGCGGGGGTCGGCTAACCTTGAGGGCGCCGAGGACCGAGACGGCGCGGTACATGGTCGCCGGCGCCTGCGGCGGAGTCGTCACCGGCGGCGCGGTGGGCTGGTGGCGGAGATGCGAGAGGTTGGGGATGGCGACAGGCCGTGAGACAAGTGGAAGGCGACGAATCGAGCTCGAGAGAGGAGGGAGGTGTCTTGGATACCACGGAGAGAGGCCGCTTATGTGTGGTCGGCCCACTCAGTTTGGGCCTCCAACTGTCACGTGCGTGAGTCAACTAGGCCCGACTCAGTTTGGGCTGACGGCCCATCGTTGTTCGCCACCCACCACGTGATCAACCGCGCCGTGCCGTGCACAACGAGATGAGTGGGGAGCGCCGCGTGATGGCTCCAACGTCTCCGGCGCCGGTGGGGTGGCGACGCGAGAGTCGGGTCACGGAGTGCGGCGACTGTCTCTTATACACATCTAAACCTTTATTTGTAA